>VWPU01017192.1:39313-110271 GCA_013398955.1 Callaeas wilsoni
GAAAGAAAGGAAAGGAAAGGAAAGAAAAGGGAAGGAAAGGAAAGGAAAGGAAAGGAAAGGAAAAGAAAGGAAAGGAAAGGAAAGGAAAGGAAAGGAAAGGAAAGGAAAGGAAAATGATTAGTCATTAAATAAATTTGTTCTTTTTTTTCTTTTTGTACTAAAAAATCATGCTGGAAACTGGACTTTTTCATCAGTGTTAATATTTTGCATAGTAGAACTATGGATGGCACAGGATAAATAAAAGTGTTTGAATAAGTTTCATGCCAGCTTTACTTTATTTTGAGCTGGATGATTGAAATGGCAAAGAGCTTTTTACCTTAGTCCAAGAATAAGCATAAATTCTTTAGGTGGCTGTTGGCAGCACACGTTTATCAATTATGGCAAATCATTAGCTTTCATGGAAAACAATAGTGGAATGAAAATGCTCCTTGACCATAGCTGGGAATAAGAAATAGACTGAAGGCATCCTGAGCTTTACATAGATTGACATTAGAATGTAATTATCTTTTATTTTGAGCCATTATTTGGATCTATCATTCAGATTTTTATAACATCAGATACAGTTGCTCATGTTCATAATGCTGTGGGGAAATAATGTGCTGGACTCGAACCTCAAAAGCAGTTTTGGACAATGAGATTGGAAAGATGGTCATGACTATCTTGAACAGGTAGGAACACAACACCTGTGTGAATACTCCTTCTTCATCAAAAACAGTAAATTAAAGGAGCAAAGTTAAGGCCTGCAACTGCTGCACTTGCAGCTGTTCCTGAGTATGCTGGTATTTTCTGCCAAAAGACTGAGTTTGGTTTTCTTCACCCAGATTTAGTGCATGCTGAATTCCTAGGTAGCACAGCCACAAGCCACCTGGAAAAGCACTAAACAAAGCACAAGGAAGAAGTGAGAAACCAACTACCAGACTAAGATTTTTCTAGTGTTTCAACTGTGGCCTCACATCCTGCATTGGAAGAAAGATTAAAAGTAGGAACGGTACTAAAAATCAGACTCTACGAGCTTGTAAGAATCAGTCTTCAAAAAAGTTAGACCCATAAACTTCTAATGTGAACCAGAAAGGACAAAGGATTACAGACTTACAAAACAGCTGATTTCTAAGCCAAGTCTTTGCAAGAAGAATCACCTATAATACTAACCCAGCAGCTATCTCTGTGGCTTTTCATTTTGTTCTGCAAAATATGTAGATCTCCCATGTAGATCTCTCCATATATCATGTAAAGGTTTTTCAATATGCATGTTCATCTTTCAAAACATGGAGGAAGAGTAGGTAGGAATGGAAGAAGTAAATGTGTGTGATTTGTAGGTCCTTCACTGTTCGATACAATCTGGTTTCGGGGAGGAAAGAAAAAAATCTGCTGGCTAAGAGAAGAAAAAAGAAAGCTTGAGACAAGAAAAAGGAAAGCATTCTGAAAAAATTTGAAATTTTCTGTAACAGTTTATTTTCTGATTTCAAATCTTGCTGTGCTTTAATGTACACTGTCCTTTAGTGAATCATGTACTTCTTTTGGCTCATTAGTGTCATGCCAGTCATTCAAAGGAGCATTAAGTTGACCGATACTCTAGCTCAGAAGTTTATACAGTGTCATGCTTTTACTCCTCCTCCTTGCAGAGCAAGATATATATGTCTTTCATTAGCTCTGGAAGTGAGAAAAGTCATTGCTGGGATGTCACCAGCTTTTTCCAAACCCTTAGGCAATGAAGTCATCCATACTTCACCTAAAATAGTAGAATATTTGCAGCCACTTTAAGGTCATTCTGAACTATGCCAGGTTTCTGTCTCAAACAGATCTGTAACCCATTTATATTTACTCCCCCCATGAGTGGCATATGTAGTTAAATGTTGGCACAAATTAACAACGTCCAGAGCACTGAAATATGATTCCGTTCCTTTAATACAGACAACCACAGCTGCCCTGCTTTTCTTCTCTGCACCTACCCAACCAAGAAGGACTGGATCTCAGCCACTGACAGTTTTTCCCATACTGATGGTTTGGATACCTTATAGTGTCCCAAAAGGCAACTGAATTCACTGGAATTAATACATTTTTGACAATATAAAGAAATATTATTCCAGAAAATGAAATTTTTCTCAGGGAAAAAAAAGGTTTTATAAGAACAACACTAATAATGGAAATTTCTGGTGCTTTTCTAATTTAAAAATGATTTTTAAAATTTGTTTATTTTCTTGAATGAATGGCATGACTTTAAAGACATATTCATGGAGAGATTTTTTTCCCCATTTGCAAAAGCCTCAGAGAAAGAGACCTGTCGTAGTATGAACTATGACCTGGTAGGCAGGACATTCAGTGGAATATGTAAAATTGGAAGAAATATTTTCTCTGTTGGATTTAGAGCACTTCTCTGAGAGGCACTTCATGTGGCAGTTTGTTTCTATCTCCCTGAATCATAGGCTTGTCTTGTGAGGAGTCCAGTTTATGACAGAGTACTTTTTACGTTCTGTATCCCTGCAGCTGCTCCATTTGATGCTCATAAACACATAACCGAGGAAGGAGGCAATCCTGTCCTTAGACAAGGGTCCACACACTTCCTGCAAGTCATCTGGTGCATTAGAGTTGCTTTCATTTTCTCTGTTATTAGTAAAACACAGGCCTGAACAGCAGCTTAACTGAAATTACTTCCTGCTAATTCCCCACGACAATCTAGGAATGCATTAGGAGTTGTATGGTATATTTAATAGTTTATTATTTGTCTATTATTTTGAAGGTTCCTGACTTTTTTTTTCTTATTCCCTGTTTCTTCTGAAAAAAATATTCTACTTTATGAGAATGGATGCAATGTGATAGGTATCAGGTCATCAGGAATTGGACTGGAATATCTTCAAAATGCTGTTTCCTTGACATTGAGAGTAAGTTTTTATTTCCATATTTTATAGACAAGTAACCTATGACTAAACCAGAAAAAATACTATTTATCTTATACATTAACAATTCTTTGAACAAAACATTATCCCTTAAGTAATGAAATTTTGATGACTTTACGTAAAACATAAATTTAAGAACAATACCTTTTTTTTTAAAAAACTGAGGATCTAACAAGTGACCAAATGGCTTTGGTGCTTAAATAGTAAAAGAGGATTGTGAAATTCTGGAAAAGATTAAACAATGTTTTAAGCAGAGCCAGGTTAATACTAATTTCATTTTACAAGGTACTGATTAAGATCATATTCAGAATGCTACATACAATTCTGGTCACCTATTTTCAAGAAAGATTAACATAATAAAGGAGCAGGTGTATGAAACAGCTATTATGGTAATTAGGGGAATGCAATATTTATCTGAGCAAGTGAGGTTTAGAACTTGGCTTATTCAACCTCAGCTGGAAAAAAAAAACTGATAAGGAATTTGGTGTTGACAAATGCATTCAGGGGTAGGTATGAAGGAAGGAATAGAGCTACTTAAACCTAAAAGTCAGTACAGATACCTGATCAAAGCAAAGTATATGAGAGACTCAGGTATGAAGCTAGAACTGGAAAATAAAAGATCTCTAAATAGCTGGAACTGCAAAGATCTTTCAAACTTGGCAGCAGAGAAAAGATGTTTTAAGATTCAAGTGCTGCGGGAGTAATTTTTGTAACTGATTTTTTGTTCATTATCACTGAATTATTAGTGGTTGAGTCGGCAACTGTGGCACTTTAAATGAGAAATATAATAAATATTTTCCTTAAAAGTTAATGTCACAACACTTCTCATAGATTTAAAAGTAGGAGCATTAGAAAGTATCATTCTGAAATAGAGTCCTACAATGTGGATTTTATGATTCATAAAAATAATTGTAACTATAAAAATAACTTAGATGACAGAGACACTCATGGTTTAACCCCACCTGATAACTGAGAACCACACAGCTGCTCGCTCACTTCCACGGGTGGAATGTGGAAGACAATCAGAAGAGTAGAAGTATGAAAACTCATGGGTTAAGATAAGGACAGTTTAATAGATAAAGCTAAAGTCATGTACGCAAACAAAGTAATACAAGGAATTCATTCACCACTTCCCAGATTCTGCCCTAGTAAGAGAAAATTAGCTGAACAAACACCTCTCTGAGCTACTTTACTGCTTGTCACTTAAAGCAGCTCTATAAAACTGTTTGTTTAGAGCTCTGATGACCATTTTGGTGACGGTTCCAGATTCTTATGCCATTCTCAGTTTCTTTGTTTTGTTTTTATTTTTTCCTTTTCATCTCTGTGGTTCTTAGCAATTACTGAAAGTGAACTATTCACCTTGTCTGGAAGGAGATGTAAATAAGAAGCTCAAAAGAAGGTGAAGTTTGCTTGTGAGACACTCTCCTCTAATTCTGAATTTTCCAGGAGAAGTTTTCTTGCAAGACACAGTACCATGGGTGTTTTTCTTTACTAGGTTTTTCGTTTCTAAGATGTCCTTACTTGCCACTGAATAACAGTGATGAGATTATTATATCAAAACCTACATTAAAGCCATTATGAATGAACACTGAAGAAATGCTATCCAATGCTTTCAGCTTTTCATATTTTCATTAAAGTGTTGTAGAAAGTATTGGTGTTTTTAAGTTTATCTTCTTGACATTATTTTCATATGCAATTCTTAAGCTGATTTTAGTGAGGAATATAATGTAAAAGACTATATATGTTTCCCAGGAGAGAAGAGAGCTAGGCTTGCTTTTCTATAGTGAGATAAAACATTTGAACCTTTCCACACATTCAGAATACTGTCCTGTTTATCTGACTGCATCATACTGTTGTGACTGGTCCTAGAAATCTATTTGGCTGATCTCTGGATAACCAGTTTTTTCATCAAACTACATGAAAGAGAGATGTTAAACTTAATTAGCAAAACATGTTACTAATGCACCTGTAATAAGTGCAGCAGGTCTGAGACATTGCATATTAATTTCTTATATCAAGTTCAGCCACAGGCAAAATCTGTAATGTTACCTACACTGTCACTGATTGAAGTGAATTTTCTTAAATATCAGAATAACTGTCCTAAATAACGCATCCATTCAGTTCTTTGCCTTTTGCCTTTAAGATACCTTTAAAACCCTAAGTAGGCAATAGTGTCAATTAGGGGTTTTTTGGCCCTGTAGCGTCATAACGTTTTTTAACATTATGGGGCAGGAGTGTTTTGTTTGAAATTTTGGCAGTTAATGACAGAGACAACAGTTTGATCAGTGAAATTCGAACTATCATTAAACAAACACTTTTGGATATTGATTACATTATAGCTGCGGGAGCACAGAACTCTGGGCTGCTAAAACCATCCAGATCCTTGTGAAAATATTTAAACAACTGGTTTATGGTGAATTCTTTGCGTCAGTGGCTTTAGGAATAGCAGCTTCTCAGCCACCAGTTTGAATCACTCACCTTCACAAATTCGCAATGAAATACTGCCTGGCACAGGCCTGGGAAGCAAAAGCAGTAGCTAGCTAAACGGTTTCACAAGCCTGATACCATAAAGTGATGAAGAGAATACAATGTGGTGTGATTTTTCTGAGAAGAATGTCAGCAAGTAGTTGTGATACCAATGATAACCGTTTGTCAAAATTATGAAACGCAGCCACGCAGAGAAAGTAACAGAAATTAACTCCTCAGTTTGGAAGAGGTACCACGCCTGGTGCTCTCCTCTGTGTCTCTGAAGGTACCAGGCATCATAACATGTTGCAGACATCTGTGTGCATGTGAGGTGTCATAACCACCGTGACCACAATGCAGGGGATCCCTCTAAAAGGGTTGATTAAGGCTGTGGCTTCAGAAAGGGATGGGGAGCATGGGGGCACATTTCCCTTGGCTACATGGCAGTGCTTCTTTCTTCCTCCACACCTCACCACCACCACCACTGAGTACAGCCTGCTGATTTTCTATCAGTTATACATGGCTTATGAGGCCTTGGAATTTGACACTTGTGGTGTCTTGTGGTGTGTTTCTGTAAAAGAGGGGGCTCACATAGCTGGGAGATGGAAGTATGACATGGTTTATGTAAAATATTTTTTTATTAATGCTGAATATGATGCTGAAGAGGCCTACATATCATGGTTTATATTAGCTGAGGATGTAGAGATGCCTTTTTAGCCACCTTGATAACTGCTTTAAATTTTCCCTTTCTAAAAGGGAAAATGGTGTTGATAAGAGAGTAATATCCTTCAACAACAGGTCTGACAGACAGTCAATACTCAAAAGTAGAAACATTATCCAGCTAGTAACTCATTAAGCTTGCTCCATATCCCATAGTGACAACTGAAGTCGCAACTGCCTTCAGTGTTAAGCACCTAAATAATAAAATTAAAGCTTTTAAAATTAAATTCCTGGTGGAATCTTGACTTAAGAGTACCTGTTCTGGCAAAGGAATGATAAAGTCATGCAGAATTAGCAAATGGGCAGAATATCCTAAGAAAGAGTCATCCCAGTCTTATCCAGGAGTTCATGTGAAATACCTGGATCTGCCCATCAAAATAAGACACATCAGTCATAGTAGTAGATCATTGAAACTAGGCATTTAAAAATAAGTTAAAAAAACCCCCAAACAAGCCAACAACCCCCGTCAACCATGCATTGTCCATTACAGTGACTGTGCTAGGCTGTGCTAGTGATGCCTTAGGATTTTAGCTTTTATGTTTTTCATATATTTCTATTCCTGTAGTTCTCTAGTGTATAACTCTAAACTCCATATAGAGTGTTAGCTACTGCTTTCCCATTTTTGTCCTCATAACAATTCCTCTCTAGGCCTGGGAATCAAGGGCACCTCACTGTCTCAGGCCCCAAGGAATGTAAATAAAAGTGAGTTGGGGGGAGCAAACAGGGTAAATGACTTCATTACCGAAAGCTCTGATTGGAAGACTAACCCCCAATGTGCAAATGGACCAAACTCATAAAAGTGTGAAAACCCATGACCCATGGTCCATTTTTGGGTGTAGCCCCTGGGGGGGCTTCATCTGCCCTGAATGTACCTGAAGGCCCTTCAACAAATATAATCGCTTTTTATTCTCTTAATTTTTTCTGGCCTCTGTTTCAGGTAGCCCATCAAGGCATCACTAGACTGCAGTTCTGGAAGAGATGTTTCAGAGTATCCCTTAAAGGGCATCTGCACCTTTTGTCTCTTTTTTTTTCTCCTATTGCAGATTTTGCTCACCTGTTTCCTTTGTCATAGTTATTTCGATTCCTCTATCTCATTTGTACTTCTGGTGGTCTAATCTCTAAGGCAGAGCTCCATTCCTCTAGCTGGTGTTAGCAGCACCAGGTCACGTGCAGCAATTCCAATTACTTTAGAGTTATCTCCAGGGAGGAGAGGACTATTGCACTGCACTCCTTAAAATTCAAAGTGCACACATCACCAATAACCTGAAAAGTCCAGAAAGAGTAGTTACAAACCCTCAGCCTGGACATTTTCAGTCACTATTTGCAATCTTGGATCACAGACCGCTATTGTTTTTTATTATCAGAAGAAGAAGAAGAAACGAAAGGATGATTTCCCTTGGAATGAGTTTCTTTCTGATATATATGGCTTTAGAAAGAGAAAAATATCATGCAAATGTAAAAAGATGAGTGTTTTTTTTCTTTCTTTTGATTTTCTTTTTAACATTTAAATTGTTTCCAAGAAACTAGTCAATGATTTAAATTTATGAAATATTTAATTTTCTAGTTCAGTCAGCTGTACAAGTAAAGGTGTAGAACATCACAATTAGTCTCATATTGAGATAATTTTCTTTTAAATTTCCATAATATAAATTTTTCAGTAAGGAAATTTTGCTTTTTATATATGTTTTTATTCCTCCCTCACTCCCTTTCTTATTGCCTTCCCTTCCCAGTCCCTCACCGTCTCTCTTTCTCCTTCCCTTTCTTTCCCATGAAGAAAGCAGCTGAGGAAGTTGTGGCTCAGAACCTTTTTAGAAATCCAATCTTTGACCCTGTTAAAGGTCCCTATTGAGTTTTTGTTGAACTCCTTAATTGTCTGGTTGCTTATGAAATCACTGACTGTGTTTCTGTGAATAATGCATGCATAACTGAATTCTTTAAAGCTTTACTTTCTCTGTGATTAAGCCTTTTTCTCCCCTTGAATTTCACTGCAGGGGAGTTAACTTCAAGTGAGAACATGCTTTTTTTTTTTTTTTCTTTACTTACATGTACCTTCAGAGTAAAATAAAGATTAACTTTTTTTAGCTGACTTCACAAAAATTATACCTATTCATTTAATAAATCTCAACTTCATAATCAAAATGAAGTCAAGCCAATCCTCCCCTAGGTACACGTTACTATTTCACTCATCTCTTTTCTGCAATTATTAATCATAATTAATTTTTCTTGTAAAGCTCAGGGCTGCTACATGTGCTGTAAGTAATAACAAAAACATTCTAGAAGTGTAATATCAAAAAAAGCTTAAAGAGCAGTTTGTGTTTGACATGTGTGGGGGAGTAGGAAGAACAGTGGGCAGCCACACTGGCAGACAATTGTTTTGAAATGTATTAAGTTCCTCACTCTTTGGAAATCTGGCCCGAGGAATGATAGATAGGAATGCTTTGGAATTCAACATATTTTCCTTTTTGTCTCCTTGTATAGCTGAGACCAGCCTGAAGATTTTTCTTTTTTCTCTATCCACTGAATTACATTATTGCTCTCTGTGCCACTTCATGAAATCAATCATTTAACAGGAGAATCTAGGTAAGAGGCTAACTTACATTTAAGGAGCAGAAGGCGATGGAAACCAGGAAGCATGGGAACTAAACAAAGAAAATAACATTTCCATGGTATGTGCAAAAAGAAGCAGATTCTGTGTTTGACAATATATGAAATACAAGATATCTGGATCACTGTACCATGCACAGAAATAGAGGATGTTGGCTGAAAACATGCAAAAACTGTGGATATATACACCGTCACATGGTAGAGAATGAAACATGTTTATTTGGCTGAAAATATCCCAGATAGGCCATGGTTTATTGATGTCATATTTCCAGCTTGCTTTCTTGTTTTTCAAGCTATTTTTTCCTCCAGGAGCTACTAATCTGTGGCGTGTGTAAGTGCACTGTAGAGTATACTGAGTTAACTTCAAGAATGTGTTGCACTAAAAACCGACCCGAGCTGACCTGAATGACCTGGAAGGACTGAGAGCTGTCCAGGCCCACCTTGTATGGGCATGGTCACTGAGAGCACTGTGTGCCTACAGAGCTATGTTTACCACACGAAAAGCACAAAATCCAGGATTTTAACATCAGATTCTGCAATAAATTACTCTCATTGAAAGCTTATCAAATATCAAAGCTTTTGGTAATTGAGATTGGTAAATGCAAACAACATGGAAGAAACATGAAGAAAGAAAAAAAAACCTGCTTGAAATGCGCAGTAAAAATAAATCTTTGCCACTAAATTTTTGTCAATAACTTGCTATATATTCTTTACTACTGTTTGAGGTTAGCTTTTTTCTTCATATCTTTTGTTTTTAACAAGTAAAATTGCCTAACCTTAGTACTGGAAATTAATTTAATAATGCAGCTAGGAATCTTTGTACAAAACATGATTAATTTTGTTCATGTCTTAAGAAATTAGGAGAGTCCCCAATGCAGTTTTGACCTTGGAGCAAAATCTATGTCTAAATGCCACTGAAGTGGTCAAGTGCCTCCATCTGTGCCTGCTCACATCTGGGCAAAGAGGAGCCAGAATGCTGGTCTTATATCACACAACTGGAACAAAGGGCGAGAAGCAGCTCAGAACAGGAGTGTTGACCTCAGTCTTCCATGAGCTCTCTGGACTGACAGCAGCATCCTTCTTGATCCATTTATACCCTTCCTTCTCCTGAAACAGCAGCTTCTCTGATGGGGCTGCTGATGTGGAGTGGGAAGGCTGTGGATCCATGAATCGACTGTGCTGTCAAAGGCATCACAGTTTCACTGTGCCTGTTCCTCTAAGTGTACGGAAATGCTAAAATTAGAATTTAGTTACTCTCAGCTCTGCTGCGTGAGGAGTGTGGGAGGATCTTAATTTTGGAGCTCCATTACTCATAGAAAAGATTTCTGTACCCAGAGATGACCATTTCTCATGTATTTATGCTGTTTTACTGAAGACATTTTCTGATGAAGTATGGAGGTAAAAAAGATAAACAAGCAGGTTGAGCAAGGCAATTTGGATTTATTTGTCCCTACAAAGTAAATTACAGTTACCCTTTCAACAAGTTATATTAGCACATAGTGGAGAAAATGCACGTGTGATAGAAAGATAGGGTAAAAAGGATGGAACTGCTGCAGGAAAATCAAGTTGCAGTGACCACTCTTCAGCAACAGGCATCAGGCAGATTCTGAAAGACCCTTTCTCAAACACAAGTAGAATCTGAAATAGATAGTATAACACCATTTAATTTACAGACTCTATTGGAGCTTTTGTGAAAAGTGTCACTCTCTGTGTTGTACTGCTATGAAATCAATGTCACCAAAATATTCTGCAATTATTAATGATTAATATAGGTTTAGACACACAAGAAATACAACAGTAGAAGAATATTATGAATAAAAATTAAAATACTGGAAATAAAATATCATTTAAAAACACAGTGGAAAAACAGCTAGAAGATAAGATGGCTCAGTGCTTTATTTTGGAAAGGACAATGAAACGGTCTTTTCCAAAACAGACAATGAAAACATAGGAAGGGTTAATACTGATGATGAAGGGAGGAATGCAGATTAAGTTTCCTCCATCTGCTACTCTGCCCCTGAAGCTTTATTTCTGGGCTGAAGGTTACCCTCCAGCTCAGATTCTCTTTGTTTCTATACATATCTATGCAATATCCATAAATGTAAATACAGAGGAATTCTTCTTTTTAAAGCTATGTGCATCTATTTCTGATTTCTAATGTGAGACAAAAGGAGGGTCCAAACAGTACTTAATTGTGCAACCTAGACTAACTCCTATTGTTACAAGGGTCTGCAGTCATGTTCTTGCATGAATATCTGGACTGAGATTACACTAGTTGTATCTCAGATTGAAGATTTATAACAGAAGACATGATTGTTCTCCAAAAAATGTAGACATTGGAAAATTCCAATTTTATAAATAATTTGTTAATTTATCCCTATGTGTTATGCATCATTGAATGTTAGGTTCCCTGCAGATTTTCCTGATAATATCATAAACCTTGAACGTGTTCTTGCCCATGATTAGGTTGTTACTACCACATTAAATTGATCACAAGTAAACTGTTTCATTTTGGTGGGTTATTTGATTGTAATCAGGATTCTTGCTGGAAAGTGACTTTATAGGCAATTAATTAAGGTTATAAAGAGTTCTCTTCCTTTTTTTTTTCCTTTTTTTTTTTCCCCGTTTTTTTTGGTAGCAAATATGTTATTTTAAAGGTCACCCTTGTAAATGTGATAAAGCAGAACTTAGACTAGCAAATCTAAAATATTCTTTGCAATATCTATGAATGCCTGAACTCGTTTAGGGGCTGTTATCTTAGCTGCTTCATCATTTTCCACTCCTGATGATGTTATTGTGGTCAGTCATCACAGGCTGGATGTAACACAAGGGGAAAGAAATGTCTGAGGACACTCCACTTGCAATCAGTGTAAGGTTTCCTCTTTGCTCTTCAGGCAACAGAATAAAGTTGATTTTTGAGCAATGCTGCTTCCATCCTTTCTCACTACAGAAAACAGTGAACCACATCCAGCTGTCTCTCATACTCATTATTACTTTGAGGCAGAGGTGTATAAGAAAAGCTTGATACAGATGTTCCCAAACACTCAGTATAAATGACAGATTTTTTAAAAAATTAGCCGTCTCTTCAAACTGGAACTTAAGCACTCACCAAAAAGCAACAACAAACAAAACAAAATAATGCTATCTCTGAATATCTACAGGAAAGACAAAGTCTCTAATGTATAGGCTTAATTTGCGCACTACAAACTCCATCCTGCTCACAGTTTAACTGAGAATGCATCCAAAAGCAGTCTCAATATGGTTAATTTACCATTTTCATCTTAGTAAGAAATAAAGATGTTTTTCTCTTAGGTGTCGGTGGTATATATGGAGGCAGATGTGATCCATATTAAAATGGTAAACCTCTTACGTAAGATCCGAAACAGTCCTGTTCAACTCCTCTGTGACAAGGTGTCAGGTGTCCTGGAAAGCCATCAAGTCTATTAAAGTGACCAACCTAGATGTCTTAAAAGATACAATTTTATTCAATATTGAGACAGTGTTTCAAAAACCTCAATCCTTTTTCCTGTCAAGGACAAAATATTTATATGCTTCCTCTTTAGCTTTGCCCGTTTCACTTAAACAGTTATAGATCTAATCCTGTCAAAGTCTTAATGTAAAATGCAGTATTCTACACAGGCTCAAAATGATTTTTCATTGTTAAGTGTGAATTTCTCTTCATTCAAGTTTCAAATTTGCTAGGGAAGTAGGTTTGGATTTTCTTTCTTTCTATTTTAATAATGAACACTGAACACATTAAATGAATGAAATAGATAATCATAGATGAATAGTTTTAAACAGCTATCTAATCACCATAACCAAATAAATTATGCAGGATTTTTCTCTCAGAGGACATCTCCACAAATATCTTATCAACATTTTAACAAGTTTAACAACAGGCTGAAGTAAACTTATGCCATGGATCTTGATGGAGATGAGTGAGGAAACTCTAGTTGAAATTCCTGTGTTGGATCCTGCATAACAGATCTTTGTGGAGGAAAATTATCTGTCATATCAACTTAAACTTTGGGCATGGACTGTAAGTGCTTCTGCGCTTCATGAAAGTTTAAATTGTGATATGTCATGCCCTGTTCATCTGTAGTGGCTATCTACCATAATAAACCAAAGGAATAGAAAATATATGTGCCATAAAATTATATTAGTACCACAGCCCCAGAATACAGTCAGGATAATAAGCCAAAAGTTTTCATCTTTTTTTTAATTAAACCACTGCACTCTGATACCATTGATCCTACATGGGATGGGCTCAGGCAATATCACATGAATATAAGAAGCCAAACTGTCTATGAAAACTTTTCTTGATAAATAAGGAGGTATAGCTAAAATACATACAGAATTTCTTCTTATGTGCTCTTCAGTTGTTCTGGGATTTGTTTTACGTTCAGGTAGTTTCTTTGCTGCTTCAAATACTTTATAGAGTTTTGTAACAGATTAAATATTTCAAATAAAATGCTGGATAAATAACCAAAATTCATTAATTGCAATTCACAGAATTACAGAATCACTGGATGTGATTTTTTTTGATTGCTCTTTTGTTATTTTTCTTTTTTTTTTCTTGAAGGGGTGAGGGGGGAGCAGATAGCAATGTCAGGTAGCAGTGATCTATGTTTTACAGTATTTCCCCAACTGTGAGTCCACTGTCATGAATAATGAAGTATGCCCTGTGGTTCATTACCTCTGTGATCTGACTCAGATTTCCATAGCCCTTGGCATCCTAATGCAAATGGTTAATTCTTTAAGCTTTGTAGTTCAATTCATCCCTGTGTTATTTTTTGAAACAACCAGTTTGTCATCTGTTTATACAATGTGGAAATGAATTTTAATTGCCTCACATAAATTCATGACAGAGTACTTTATCTTCTTTTTTTTTAGCCTTAACAGCAGTGTTCAAGCTTACATTGCAAAGATTTTTCATTAAAAACTTAGACTAGAGTATATTTGGCTGGCTGGCTCCCCTCCAGTAACTGGAAAGAGAAAAAAAGGAAAAAGCTCCTTGTCAGTGCTTGATGGGCCTCATCTATCGATTATTTTTGTTTAATCTGGAGTAGTGTTACTTTAGTAGCAGTATACAATAGGCTGATCTTTAAAACTTTCTGATAAAACTGAAAGTATAAAAACCTTGATAATTGTATTGTAACTCACAGTCTGTAGGAAAGCTGAAAGGGGGCGTTTAGACTAGAGAGACCTTTTTTCATCTTTTTTTCTGTCTTTTTTTGTTCTCAGTCTCATGCCTTCAATACTGCAGTGGAAATTGAATGCAGGAAATTATTCACAGTCTCAGAAGATGTAGGACAAGGATCAGTGACCTGAGGCTAAGGAAGGAAATGTTTAGGCTAGACATTAAGAAAAGATTTTGAGCTGTATGGGCCAAATGGCCAAACTCCTGAGGGAGGCTGTGAAAGCTACATTAGTGCAGCTATCAGAGGTCAGCTAGGACACTAGGGGGTAGCAGGAGGTTGGACATAATGAAAACAAAGTTTTCTCATAACTTGGTCCTCTGTTCTCAAACTCAGTTGTGCTGTTTTTTGACTCTTATATACAGGCTGACAGGCACAGATGTCTACTTTTTTTTTTCAAGTCTGACTGGCCACTCAATAAACTCACTTTCTCATGCAAAGTTGACTCCAGATACAATATACGAAAAAGAATCGCTTCAGCATGAATCTTCTAGCCATGTTGAATTGTACATTTCACTCTTAAAGCACATTTTGGCAATCACAATTCGTACGTGAGGTTAATGCATATTTTTCTTTGTGTGAAACTAGATTTGAAGATAGCAAAATTCTGGAGTGATAATGAAGCTACGAATATGACTTGCTTTCTCACTCAAGCCTATCTTTGGTGCTGGAACGATAAGTGCTGCACGCTTAAAATATCAACTGGCTTAGCTAGTTTTTGAAGGCTCCATGAATAATCAGAAAAAAGTTTGCTCAGGAGGACAAATCACAGCAAGAACCTTAACTCGGGCACCATGAAAACTCCTCTAACAACTTCCAGATTGATCCTGGTGTGTGATGTCACTAACATGAGAGGCGTAAATTAACCTTATGATAGCTGTTCCAATATCTTTTGTGATTTTAATATTTTGAAGATGCATATTTTGTTCTGTGACTGTAAAGTTCTTGCAACTATAGAACCATAGAATGATATAATGGTTTAAGTTCGAAGGGACCTTAGAGAGCATCTAGTTCCAGTTGCCTGCCATGGCCAGGGACACCTTCCACTAGACCAGGTTGCTCAGAGCCCCATCCAACCTGGCCTATCTGAACATAACTTTGAGAATGGTTTTAAAGAAAGGACAGAGCTTTGAAGCTTCAGATTATTTTTTCCTATTATAGAAGAGATGTTTCAACGTTTTCTAAAAATAACCAGATGTTATATTAATTGAACCCTTTTGGCTGTTTTTTTTTTTTTAAACTTGGATTTCTTCAAAAAGAATGGACTATCTGCCCTTTTTTTCCACATATTTCGTCCACAAGCTTATGAAATTTGCTTCAGAGTAAGCACTGGAAACTGGCATTATGTGGCGTGCAGCATATAGATTTAACTTGCTTTCCTCATGCTTCCTTGACTTTCAAGCACACCTGCTACAAATTCCATTTGTGGAATGAAATACATCAATAAATCAGAATCTCTGCACCAGATTTTGCGGCTCATCTGCCATATGGAGAAATGTTAAATGAAGAGTTTAAGGCAGAAACATTTGTATAACTTTCATATATTTCATAACTAAATCAACTCTCATACTGTGAGGTTGATATATTAATCATCCAGTACTGTGGCTGCTGAAGAAACACTTTGAACCAAGTAAACTTCAGAGGGGAGAAGAGATTTTGCATGAGCTGAATTTTAATTGGTATAGTGTCAGTAGTTGATATTGTAGTTCTACCTATTTATAGAAGTATCTGATTGCACATCACAGGAATATTTCATTACAAACTGCTTTAGGATAATATTTCTGTGTGATGCCCACTATTTTCTTTGTGGTAGAGAGGAAGTGAACCAATATACCAGAATATTGTTAAAGTATGGTATTGAAACAAAAGGTATCAATGAACCAGGACCAACCATGTGGACTCTGCAGTAATCAGAAAGCTGAGTTGCAGCATCAAGACATAGGCTGACTGACGAAAGTTGGTTCTTTATTTAGACATCCTGTCTCAAATTGTTTCTTTGAATGTCAAAAAAACCAAATCAAACAAAACTTTTAGGAAACAACATAAGGACCTGAAATATGTCCAGTAGCTGAACTCAAATGACATGTATAAGCTAATCTGTTGAATCTTACCGAATTATGTGGACAAGATGAGAGAAGTTAAAACAGTACAACTTGAGCATATTACAAAGAGAAAGGAGAGACAAAAACAAGCTAACATAATGGAAAGGATCCATCAAAAATTCTCCCATCTGAAGCCAGTACCATGCTACCAATGTAACAGAGCAAACTTAAAAATGAAGTAAGGGTAGGTGCCCCAGTAAGCCAACATGAATTGAATCTTATAGGTAGTTCTAAATCTTGACCATCCTTTTTCAAGATGACTTATTCTGACTTCCAGTTAACTCATTTGTCTAAACAGGGATCGGGAGATTTGACCTAAATGCAAACATTGTGTGCACTGCATGATGGACAATTCACAGGTTCACAAAGTTCATGAGCAATTCAGGTTCGAGGGGAGCTCAGGATCTCTCCATCTCACCTTCCTGCTTTAAACAGGCCCAGCTATGTTGGCAGACCACATTGCTCAGAGTTTTGTCCAATTGGGTCTTGAAAACCTCCAAAGATTGGAACTGCATCACCTCTGTGAGCATCCTGCTCCACTGCTTGGTTGTCTCCACAGTGAAACTATTCTGAATAACTCTTCAGTGTATAAACATAAAAATCTACTTAAGCATAGGGCAAGCTGCAGCTAAATAAAATGAGATTTGATTTTATGAGAGTGTATTATTTAACTTTTATTGTCCCATGAACTCATAAAAGGCATGTTTTCCTTATCATTCATTTATTCAGTCCAAGACTCTGCCTTGAAAGATCTAAGGGATGAAAGGATCCATGTCCTGCATTTGTGAATACTTTATTCTCTATAAAAGTTTAAATTATATTATTACACAGGGGGAAACAATACTAGATTTTATGGGGTTGTTTGTTTGTTTTTTTTTTCAGTAGGCAGGCAGTAGCAACAGATGGAAGATACATTTATTACCTTGCATATCCTCACCAGTAAGTGATCAAAGACCCTATGTTAGGAAAAAAGTCAGTTTAAACATATTGCTTTGGAAGAGATTCAAGAGCTTTACACAGGCATTCTTCACTTCCAGATTATAAACCTTCAGTTACTCAGCTAAACACCTGAAAGTTTAAAGCAGATGATCAACAAATCTTGAACCAAGAATGTGATTCAAGATTTCACAATATGAAATGCTACAATTTCATTCATATTTATCTTTTATTCCCGGAGTTAAAAACCAGTGTTTGAAATGCACTGCAAAAAGTGGAAATAGACACCAAGACATCTTACATATTTAGGAACTTCTGTAAAATAGTGTAATTAGTAGCAAAAAAGGGGTGGATTTTATAAATGAGCTTATTATTCAAAAGAAAGAGTAGGGTTTTACAGAGATATAAATAAGACCAATTTTAAAATTATTATTTTGGGTTTTATTTTAACTTTTTAAAAAATTTATTTTAACTATTTTAACTAAAATACCTGGTTACCTGTTTGCAGATATTATGGTTTCCATTCCACTTTGATTAAAAAGCCTGTGACTTACTGTTAATCTGTGTTAACAACTTTCTAAAAGGCAGTTTGGGATAATAGGTTAGGAAGAGCTCTGTCTGATAAGAATATAATTCTGTGTTTTCATACTAAGAAGAGTAGGATGCTGTTAACTTTTCTGGACAGTTGCTGGATAGAAGAATCTTTAGGCTGTATGTCGGAGAGCTGCTAAAGACTGGGCTGCAGTGACTTTGCAGTGCAATAGTTTTGTTTTGTGGCCGTTTGTGCTCCAGACTAAACCAATGCTCACATCAGTACAGCACTGAAAGATTACACATGTGGAGTTACTGTTATGAGTGGGCAAAACACTACACTTGAACACTGCCATACTACCAGTCTGTGCAAAATAAAGAAAAGTGTCCTGGTGAGACTTAGTGGATTGAAGAGCAGCTTTCACAAGACAGACAGGAAATACCACTGCTTGGAAAAAATTGAAAACTAAACAAAACTGAAGACTGAAAAAAACATCAGGAAACTTGTCTTAAGAGTTGGTACTTCACTCTCAATAGCTGCTCTTTATTACATCTTGTTCTGTGACCGACTTTGGTGCACTAGCATAATCGTGCTGTTTGTGGTACTGTTGCTTTGGTTTGATATAAGTGAAGTTACAGAGTAGCTACAATTAGAATCACCCTTTCAGTGCTCAGCAACACTGCCAGTTTTGGAGAGTGAGGCTGCTGCCCTTTTATATTTACTTCACATAAATAGCAAGTAAAAGTTAGAGTGAGAGATAGGAGTCAAGATATGTCTTCAGTGATTCCCATACTTATGTCAGAAGTCACCAAAATAATTACTTTCAAAGAAATCTGTCCTCAAGGGCCATGCATCCTGCCCTCTCCTCTCAGGAATTAGCTTTTTGCCTTTTTAAAAACTGGAACCACTGAGTATTTTTATTTTCACATTCAAAGTCTTGCACTACACAAAGATATAACTTTTTTCAAATGATGACTGTGGTAAAATATCCAAATTATCTGCATCTCTATTTATTTTCAAATCCTTAATTATTTTCCAAAATCTTGGACTCAGAATGTCTCCTAGTGAAAATTGGAGATACCTGAATCCAAGCCAACCATCACTGATTTATGCCAGGTAAGGTTTTGGTCTCTTCGTGGGTTTAGTGTTAAAGGCAAACCAATAGTGTCAAATCAATTTATGACTCAATTTTACTTTTTCTGATCTGTGATATTCTCCAGATATTGTGTGTTGCATTGTCAGTGACCTGATATTTTCTTTCCTTTTTCCTGTCATTTCTGTGTCCTCTTCAGCTTTTATGCACTGTGTTATGCATTGCCTGAGGAAGAATATTTTCCCTTCCTCCACAGCTCTCTATCTCATATTTAATATTTATTGTTTCAAATCTATATATTTTTAAGTTTATTAGTGCAACCCTTCAGCATTATGTTCTATCTGAACCATTTTCAGCCCTCTTAAATTTACTGGAGGGGACTGTGATCTGATCTGAGTAAATGACAAAACATATGGAAAGGCATTTATGATTTCTTTTTCATTTTCTAATGCCATAGCTTGTTTCTGTGTCCTCTGCAATTCAGCCTGCTGGCTCTCTGATTTCATTTGAAGCATCTGACTTCTTTCATAGCTAAACATAGCATCAAATGCTCTCCATCACTTAATAATTGTAACAATGCAGTGCACCTCGATTAAAAATACATTAGTAGAAAGGAAAACAAATGGAATTTATTTGCTTACAATGTAGTGGATTTCCCTTGGTCCATACAGAATATTTATTATGTCAATTTGTCCTAGCTTTTTTTTTCCTTATCTTTAAAAAGATAGTCGTATCCTTTCAAATATTTTTTGAAAGCAATTAAGCAATAGCTACACAGGTAATACGAGTCTTTAAAGCCTGTAAGAGAAACCACTGAAAGTCATTACAATAATTGATCACGGTTATGCTAGCGTACAGTGAACTGTTAATTTTTACATCTACTTCTGTGATCCAATGATTCTACGATTCTATTCTCCATCTCCATTTTTTTACTCTCCAGCAGTTTTGCAGATTCTTGAGCTTGATATGGCTTCTGAAATCTGGTATATCTTTGGAGTTCTGTGAATATAATTGTATTTGTGAAAATTTCAATCTGCCGTATCACTTCAGATATCTCTAAACTTCTCAAAATAAATGATCCTCTACACTCTGAAATTTTGATGAGAGACAGTAATTTAGAGGTCTTAATCTGAAACATTTTCAAAGGATAAATGAACTGAGTAAGAAATTATTTACCTTGATATTTTAACTGCAATATATTCATAGTGTCATTTTCTAACCAAATATAAAACATAGAGTTTGACTTATGCTGGAAAAATAGGTAAAGATTCGGGGGCCAGGATTGAAGAGACACTAGGACATCCGAAAACTCCTGAGGTCGAGAATGGTTGGGAAATGTCAGAGGATCTCCCTTTTCGTGAGCTTTCACATGCACTTAATTCCTTCCTTGTTTGATTATTTGGATTTATTTATTACATAGCCTAAGGAAGCTCCATGGTGCTACTGTAAACAAGAAAAGAAAGTATAACTTTAATAAACTCCTTATTCTTTGTAACATACTATTAGTTTATCCAGCTATTACTTATTGGATATGACATTTAGAAACAGCTGGTGGAAGCTGGGAATTCAGAAATTTACTGAAAGATATGTTTGGAGCAGAGCGAATCAGTAAATGTGTAAAAAAATTATTGCTGACATTGAATGTTTTGATTAATAGTGGAATTCAGAATAATTAGAGATTATTCCATTGAGAAATGTGTGATAAATTAAATTTTCATCAAAATAAAGTGCTTTCTAGGATAGTTTGAGACCTAGAATTTCACTTGTAAAAAGGTAATTACTTTGTCAAGATTGCTTCTGAATTTTTGTTATATCATGTCTGCTAGAAGGGCTGGTGAAGACTGCTAGTCTTTCCATGACTGGAAAGCAGATTTTTTCTTTTAATTTCTCAAAAAAAGAAGATGTGTAATGATGATAACCTTATTAGTAGAGAATTATAAAGTGAAAAACTGTTTTTGATAGAAAGCATTCAATATTTTCTCAGTAAAAACTTATTTTACAGGCTAATTTTAATTTTATTGGTGACATTATACCTCATATCTTAAATTAAAAAATGGACCAATTGAATACAGACATTATAAGACTTTGTTGATAAAAGAAACATTTATCCAAAATGTGTTTAAACTGGCAAAACTTTCCTTGATTTTGAAACCAAGTAAAGAATCAGATTTGTTCATGTCACATAACGCTGTTGATTTCAGTACCTGAACTATGCATACTAGACTTCCTTTTCAGCCAGAGGACAGAAATAAGAATTTTTAGATGTAATTTCTCAGAAGTTAGGACTGGTTTTTTATATCTGCATCTAGATACAACAGGTTTTCTCGATTTATTATAAAAGCATAGCCCTTTGTTTAATTCTTAATCAATAATTTTGGCCTGGATAGCTGTATGAAAATGTGTGTAGTATGTTTCTGGGGGAGAAAATACTTAGAATCTGATTGTCCCTCTAATATTTATAATCAAGGACTTAGTAGTTAGCAATTTAGAATTTCCTTCTTGTAACACTAGTAGTATTTGTTAATGTTTTTCTCATTAGACTGTTTTCCTGACATCAATATGTGTGTTTAAATATTCATATAATAAGTGACCATAAAATAGAAATAGAGCTAAATCACGTGTATACAAAATTTTCAGAAATTTTAGTTAGAAAATGATGTAAATAGTTTTTAACCTCTAGCCTGTGTCATTTTGCTTGTCATTCTACTAGTTATTTTTTCCCCCTAACAGTTAAATCCCAAACCTCACTTGCTTAATATTTGATAAAATCTTTGCTTTACAAAGACATAATTTACTAGTTCAAACAGAAATAAAAATCAAGTATGTGTTTACACACTTACTTTCATTCTCTCTGGGATATATATATAATCTAGATTCCTCCCCCCGACTTATAATCAGGTAATTAGTAGTTAGTAATTTAGAATTTCCTTTCTGAAGACCTTCTAATGTTGATTTGAATGTATAAATACAGATGAGTTTGTATACATCTTTATGAGATAAAATATAACAAAAAAGAGGAAGCCATAGAGAAAACATCAGCTCTGTCTGAACCGCACTGCACTTAACGGCCGAAATCAGATGCGTAAGTATTTTGGAACACAACATTTCAAAGTTCAATGGACATTAGCTCTTCAAGCAGCTCAAAAGAGCTCATCTGACTGCCTCACATAGACTGATAACTTCAGGCCTCAGACAGTCTTTCACGAGAAAACAGTGCTTTTGAACTCTCCAAAAAAGGTCTGTGATTTTCTGAATCATTGTTCATTGTTTAAATAAAACTCCATTCTGCTGACCAAAATAGTCCCAGACAGATCTAGCTCAAGTTCAAGAAACCAAGAATGCTGAAGCTTGTTTTCTCTACCTGTAGAGAACTGTATCACTCTCCGGATGAGATGTTGTCCTACCAAGTTTGAGAAGTTGGCTATGGTCCAAATCAAACACCCTCTGTAGGCTCTCTTTTTGGCATCTGCACTATACTCTACAAAAATCCAAGAGTGAGACAGAAAAAAGTTAAGGAACTCATGATGCTTTAAAGATCTGACAAAGCTTGATAAAACCCATGACCTGCCTGTTTTTCTGCCTGGAATGTTAGACAGAAAGTCCAACTGTGGAGAAATCTGAAGCATTGCTCCCAAAGGTGAATGAACCTGGCTGGTTTCATGAGTCTACATTGGAAATAACTGCACAGCGAAAGCCTGTTTAAGATTTTTCTTACTGGCATTTATATGATTATATATTTAGAACTCTATTAACACAGACACTAATTCACTGGGAATGAACTAATCCCATTTCACACTTTGAATTTATGGTTGGTGCCAAAGATTGTAAGCTTAGTTACAGGATTTTATGGAGCAGTCTGTCATTCATACATTTATTTCTGGTGGTGCTGGTGGGGATTTCTAGAACACTTGTGAGAAGGTTAATCCTATATATTTAGCAATAAACCAGGTTGTACTAATTTCTTGCAAGCTCTTGCTTGCTTTCTCTTTACTCTTTCATTATCTGAACCCCACCAGATCAGCAAGGACTGTTCTTTGTAAAAAAGATACTATGAAGGAAAAGATCGATGAAATAGCACTGTGGGGAAGATATAAGAATGATAAAAGAATGCAAAAAGTAGTATGGGAGATGGTTTCTTTGTTTAGCCTTTGTTTTGTCTTCTAGGAATAGAACTCTTTTGCAAGAATTGTCTTTGTAAAACATTACAGAAGACATTCAGCAAATTTAATAGACTGTTCTGAATTCTAGGAATAACTGCTCAAGCAAATATAGATGACAGTGTAATTTTCTATGTAAAACGAGTAAGGCCTTCACTACATGCAGAACCTCTTCATTACCATCAGAGGATACATTATCATTGTGAAAAGGACTGGTGAGGAAATGAAATATGGGTTATTGAACACACCAACAAAGGGGTTTAATGCTCTTAAATCTATATACACTTTGTATATAATATTTTCATACTGTTTATATGGTTTTGGATCTGTTTTGATGAATTCTTGAGTTTCCAGACATACATGTCCCTGCTTCAAAACTATTTGGTAGTATTCTCAGAGAAAAAGCACATTAATCACATGTTTAATTTTCCTTTGTTTCTAGAAATGACCTTTATGCTTTACAAATAATGTTTTGTGGAATGAACCTGCTACTTGAAATTTCTGCTTTCTCATCATCTCAATCACCCACCTCTTAAGTAAGAAACTACACAGGCATTTATTAGAACCAACAATTCATTGGGTCCTTAACAACACCTGGTTACGTGATGACCATGGTCAAGTACCTTTATATCAGCACAATGTCAAGAAAGAAAAGCCTCATTTTTTCACCAAAGTGAACTGCAAAAGTGGGAAGGAAGCCTTTTACTAGACTACTAGCAGTTTACTTTCTTTTGCAAAATTACTTACTGACATCTCTTCCTAGACCAGTAAAATGCTACCATAACACAAACCTCACATGATCACTTTTGCGTTCTCAATTGATGAAACCTGGAAAAGGGAAAACATGGTTCATAAGATCTGAGCATCTAACTTTTATTGTATGAATACTGCTTTAAATATATTTAAACATAAGACAACCATTACAGAATTGGAAGAATGGTATTATATACCCAAATATCCCCCCCGCCCCCTGCCATTTGTCTTATACAGCTGACCTTAATTCCAGAATATACTGTGCAGTGGTTTGTCCTTTACAACTTAGTTAGGAATTTGGGACACTGAAATTCTTTTGAACATTGCCCAGAATGAGCTTCTGTTGAACTTTGGTGTGAAAACAAAGAAACTTTTACGTGTAAGTGCAGAGAATGCGTGAAAGGAATTTGAAAAGGAATCTGAACATCAAAGTCACGGATGAAGAGTGAAATACTCTCCCAGTTTTAAATTGCCAGTGTTTAAAATCAGAGGATTAAAATTTAATTTTCAGGTCATCTTAGATTAACCATTTTTAGGAATTATTATTTCTGGAATGTCATTTACCTCCTGTTACAAGCAGCAGACATTTTAGTAGCCAGTTTATCTGGATGAGAAAAAAAGAGGGGCAAGCAAATCATAGATTTCAAAATAGACATATCCAAAGCATACAGTTACACACAGATATGATGTGTAGTGGCACCGCTGAGAATTAAATATTGTTAAGTAATCTAAATATACCCACCTTTATAAAATATTCTGTGTTCATGAAATTTTATGAGCCATGGGTAGAAAGAATGTAAGTTATTGCATGGCATTGTACATATTTTCTGAGACAGAAAATCCACAGCTGTTTCTGTGTCGTGTATGTTCCAGTCATTCTGTTGAGCCTAACAGCAGAGATAAAATTCATATTTAGCTAAAAAGCTGCTTAAAGTGGCTGAGACAAGCTAAAACGTTATACTGTGGAACTAACCAGGTTTGTAACATACACATTTTATCCAGCATGAAGTGATATTAAAAGTTCACATTAACACTCTTTACAATGTTGTCTGCAAAGTTAGCAATAAAAGGCAACATTTTATGAAGAGAAAGCTTATTGGTAAACATTCATGAGTTAACACAGTTACTCTGAAATGGACATCTGCCGTGTTTTGCATGAAACCCCTTTGTATAGCTGATATTATTCCATGAAATTCAGAAAGGATTTTGCAAAATGTTTCAAAAATCTTGTTTATCTTAACTTTATAGCAGATAAGCAGACGAAACCAGAAAGGAACAAAAGGTTCTCGCTGATTCTCTTTCCAGAGGGCTCACAATTTCCAGCTACACGACTATCATAAAAATTTGTTAGCCCAAACACAAGTGCATCTGAAAGCTGGAATTCTCCATTTTCAGCTAATGTAAAGCTCCTCTGAACACCTTCACAGAATTATGAACATAGTGGCATGAATAGTTAGGAATTTTGTCTGTGAGCCACAGCAAGAAAAACAAACTGAAGAATATTTTTTCAGTCAAAGAAAAGAAAAGGCAAAATGTGTTGATTATTATATCACTTGCAGCTTTACCACTCCACCACCTAAAAAACAATGTTCAGTCTGCTTGGTTATACACTTTTTTTCAAATATTTGCTTTTATAAACTTAAACCATATTTTGGCAAATTTATAAATATTTTCTTTGCATACTAAAATCACGGTTAGTCTAATTCTTATAAAAATTCAGAAGTGGTGTGCTTTGTATATATGAATCCAGACCTGTTATCCAGAAGCAGTGATAAAATACTGACCCTTAAAACTGTCTTTAATGTAAAAGAGAAACTTTTTTGCCATAAGTTTTGGGTTAGGATAATTCTGGGAAGAAAGGACATGACATGTTGCTTTACAAAAGAAAATTGGAATGTATTTGAAGTTTCTTATGGCTTGTAATGTCAAAAAGGGCCCTAAGCAAGACAGATCAGTGAGCTGATCGGGGAGATGGTCACAAGTGCAGAGTAAATACAATTTATCATTTGAGTCCCTATTTTATCACAATCCTGCCTGCCTATGTATCTCTGGTCTTGATCCTGCAAAACTACAATCCAAAGAATGTTTTTTCTTTGATGTAAATAGAAGCAGGAACATATTTAATCTGCCTGTTGCAGTACCATACCCTGTGCGTACAACAGAAAACCTAGTTCAGTCTTTCCTCTTGCCTTTATCCAGTCCAGATTTCCTCTTGACAATAATGGTATTTTTAATCCCCAAGGTAGTTGAGGAGGATGAGTTTATTGGGGGTTATTTCTTAGGGTTTTTTTAACTAGTTGCATGTCTAGATATAGCTTTAAAATCCTGAAAATTCCTGACTTCTGTTCTAAAATGATTCAATGAAAGGACTCAGAATAGAGAGTGTAATAAAAAGATGAGGTTGTTAGAATTGTTAGAAAATAATTTTAAAGAAAATGCCAATATCAGTGAGTACCGGCAACAGATTTTCAAAATTGTAGTTATGTCTGAAAATTATATAGGAACAATTTAATGTCATTCAGCTCAAGTGAATGGCGCATGAATTTTTACAATGCTAGTCAGTCTACCAATGATGATATGAAAGCAACAAAGTACAGACATAAGCAATGTTAAATAGGAAGTTCAGCAACAGAGAAAACTGATTTTAATCTCCTCAGGAAAATCTAAAAAATTGATGTATCTAAACAATTCTTAATACTGTGTCTTTTAAAACATGATGACACAGACACAAAGTCCATCAGTTTGTTGCAATTAGTTTGAACCATATCAGGCCATAGAGTTAAGGTCCAAAGAATTTGAATGTGAGGTAAAAAAGGAAAAGTAAAAGAAAAGAGTGCAAGAAGGATGTGGAGAAAAAAAAGGAAACCAAAGAAATGTTCTTACATTGTAAGAAAGCATGATTGGAAACCTCCCTTACTGATCATAGGGAAAGAACTATTCCCCAACAGCAATTATGGAGTTCCATTTTGCTTGACTTTTTTTTCCACTTTCAGCAGCTGGTAGGAGGAAAGACTTGATTTAGCTATGATTAGCATTCTCCCATAGGAAACGTTTAAAGTATTAATAAATACATATTGAATTGTACTCTCAGAAAAATGTACAAGAAAATTGTCTTGAAGTATGTGATGAAAATCACATTTTGCCTATAAACAAGAAAGAGGAATTGTTCCACTTCCAGCTTTATGTGAGACTGTGTATGTTAGCTTTTAGAATTTGATGACAAAGAAGCACTGCAGAATTACTGTGCAGATGAGTAATTTTATCCACAAACAGAAATTTGACAAAGGTATCTGATTCTTAGTAGGAATTTCATAAATCATGCTCAAGTTATTAAAAGAGTAAAGCAACCAGTCTAAAGTACCTATCATAAAGCTTCCAAAAATCTTAAACTTAATTCCTTCATTATACCATTGTTAAGTACTTGAGTTGTACAGAAAATGTAGATAACACAAAGGGAAGGCATCCTGAGACCATGAACAAAAATGAAGACTGATAGTTGAGGTCCATGAGTATTTTTAGGATTGTTGCATACTCCAAGGGTCAGTTTATTTATCTGAACAACAGAGATAATTAAATTTATCAATATTAAGCTTTTGAAAAGCTGCAGGTTACAAGCACTCGACATAATCATGTCATACGGCAAACAAGTGGTCATTGTTCCTAATCATTTAGAGATGATTGTGTAACTTGCTTATAGCTGTATTTGTCCTGTCCATGGTAATCCCTGTGAAACAAAGTTATTTTAAGTTGAAGCTTCTAACCTCTGGGCCTTTGTCTGGTGCTGTGAGTTGGGTTGAGAATCTATCATATTCCAGTTATTAATCTAATCATACTCTATGCCTTAATATAAGATTGATTTTTCTTGTGTTATGTGAACGTTATTAATGGTCATAACATTAACTTGATTGCTGTGCTTCTAATCTAGCCAAGAATTTGATTGTTGTGTGAATTGCTGAGCTTTCTAACCCTTCTTTTTTGGTGTGGGTTTTTTTTCTGTTTTTTTTTCCCAGCTAGACTCTCATTGAACAGTTCAAAATTTCAGGAGGGGAGAGGAAAAGCCAGAGATGAAAAGCAACTGGGTCCAGAGGAGCTCATTGCAAAAATAATAAAATACCTTGGTGGGGTACAAGTCTGTGTGCTAAAGACTGCTCTGAGGAGACCTTTGTCTGAGGCCCTGGAGTCTCCTTCTGTATCACTTAATTGAAATCAGAATTAGCAACAGGAATGTTTGCATATTATCAGCATGATCAGGACAAAGCCTGTGGTGCTATGGGCAGACTTACAATAGAAGGGATTGTGGTGTGGTGTGGGAAGATAATGCAGAAATGATACAAAGGCCCACAGGGACAAAGACAAAATGATTTAGGTTTAAAATAATTGTAACATATATTTTATAAAACGCAGCTGGATTGCAAACCTGGATAGATTTTTCTTATTAAAAGGAATGGTTCTGGTTGGATTTTAATGCTGGCATGAGGCTTTTCTGACAATAAAACTGTGGACAAACATCAGCACCCCCACATAAACTGAGAAACAATTGTTCTGTTGTACAGAGGGAAAGTATTTCCTGAAATGTAGTATATGCAAGTTTTTTACTCAATCTAATTTTAAATAGTTTCCCCACATAGTTCTTCTTTTCAAGTGTTCAAAGAAGGTGACAAATCTTCATGGAAAACTTTAATACTATTTTGTTCATAGGCATATATTTTCTCAGCTAACTGTACCACTGGTGAAAGCTGCCAGATTAGCACCCTTTGACACCACAACTCTTTATTTATTCACCTAATATGTAAAACGTAATCAGTATTTCAGTGTGCTCCATTCCACAGGCTGAAAGGCCAGGCTGTTGTCTTGGAAAGCCTTAGCCATAGAAAAGAAAAAGAGGGAACATCTCTTTCTAAGGCGTAAACAACACTCGGTTTTAAAAACATATGAGAATCTGAAAGAGACCACACAGCTGAGGGACATGAGAGTGCTTTTTCTTATGTGGACTAGCTATTATGTAAGTATTTTAAATGAGCTAGAGTGACTTCTTCAGCAGCTGTGTCTTATTTGTGTGGTTTTCTCAACAGCAATAAAATTACAAATTATTTGATTATTTCTCAAGCCCCTGTTCCTAAGTTATGGGCAGTGCTTTCAAACGAACTGCTTTACACTGATGGAAATACCCTACTTTAAATGCCTCAATGCATTTCAGAGTGGAGATCAGATGGAACAATACAAGGAACTGAGAAATTATAAAAGAGAATATTAGTTACATATTGATAAGGAAAGGAGAGCACAGGAAGAACATGAAATAAGCACAATCATCAGCAGTAATGTAGATCCTGGATTTTGCTGTCCGTATGGTAACATATGCTATAACTGGAGGACCAAGAACAGTATATGACAGAGACAGGCAGGCACTACTGGGCCTGACAGGCAGAGTGAGTAAAGAGCTAGGAAATAAACTCTTGCCATTCTTGGCATCACAAGGAAAGCTTATAAAGGTGGAGAGAGATAATATACTATTTCTCTCACTCAGAAATCTTATACAAATCAAGTTGCCCTCTCTGCTTGACATTCTGTCATCTTAGGAGAGAGATAGGCTTTCGTCAAGAGAGAACTTAAATGAAGAAGGGACAAGATGGCCTACAAAACCTAGTTCTCTACCTGTGCATTTGCAGTATCTTTTTTGTAGGATGTTTTAACATCTTTACCCGTGACCTGGAGTGGTGGTGTATGGCTGGAGGATGAAAAACAACAGGAATAAAGGAAAACTGGCTTGATAGAAGGACAAATGTTTTTTCCAGGAGGACAGTCAAGTAGTGGAGGAAGTTACCCAAAGATCTTGTGAAGTGTCCATAGTTAGAGATTTCAAAGACCTCACTAGACAAATCCCTAAAGAATTTGGTCTGGTCTCAGAGCCGACCCTGTTTTCAGGAGTAAGATGAGCTAGAGAGCTCCTGAGGTCCCTTGCAGCCCAAATTATCCTAAGATAGCTTGTCTTCAAAGCCGTGCTTTAAGAGGTTTTCAGACCTTTCTGTGGCTTACTGAGACATATATCCAAAAGACCAAGTCTTTTGTCCTTCACCATATAGAGATTTTTCAGAAACTGACTGTGAGAATAAACCTGAAGAGAATTAGCAAATCTATTCTTCAGGGTGGCTTTTTCTCTGCAACTTTCAAAATCTGCTCTTTTTTTGTCTTTATTGAAAGTCTTCTTAGAAATTTATTTTCCCTCTTTCCTTTGTTTCTTCATGGTTTGATTGTCTCCTTTCTGCATTTTCCTTCTAAATTTTTAAAAAATATTAATAAATATCTTTCCTGCTTCTCATCCCAAGAGTAATAGAAAGTTTGGACTTTCAACAAAGCAGACAAGAATGATTCTGTTTTTCCAGCTCAAATTATACTAGATGCATAAACAGTATAGATTTTATGCTGTTTGTTATCTTTTTTTTTTTTTTAAAGCCAAGAGGGTAAAAGAAAAACTTTTTTTCTCTAATTACATTAGTGTTTAGATAGAGGACCAGAATTTCTTCAGTCTGAATCACTTGAGCAGGCATAGACATTCTGTAAGACTTTTGTTTACACAAAAGAAGAAAATCAGTTCCAGATTAAGGCCTTTCTTTGTAGCTGTCTAGAGGAGATTTAAGTGTCTAGGCCCCTGTCCCATCCCCTACATTCAATGCATCTGGAGTGTTGTTCAGTTAGCCAGTATTAGAGAGCTGGTTTAGAATAAGCCAAGGCACTTAGTTGCTACCGAATGTATTGCTTAGATATTCCCAGACCATAAGTGGCCCTGAGATGCCTTGCTCACATGTGGGCACCTGCACTGAATCTCATCCAAACTGACACACTTCTGAAAACCTTACACTAAGAGGAAATCTGATTCTTCTCTGGAAGTTAAGGGAATGGTACAGTTTTATAGTTAACTCAACAATTTTATTGCTAAATTATTAACTGATTGTCTACCTGCTCCATCATATATGAGATGATATATCTTCACAAACATGGCCATTTACCATCCAGAGGAATACAATTTTATTTTAAGTGCTTTTATTTTACACCTTTTCTTATACACTGTTTTACACTATTTTCATATAAATAAGATACATGCATTTGTAGGAACTCTTTTTCCTAGGAAGTTATGTACACTAGTGTTGTCAAATGGTACTTTGTGCAAAAGAATTTGGCGTTTTAAATTCATTAAACCCGTTTGAGTAAAGATCTTTGAACTAGAACAAAATATAGACTTGAAGGAGTACAACTGTGTTAAGCAGTATTAATATGTGTGGTTAAGAGTTGTGGTTGTTTGGAACGTAGCTTCATGGAAGTGATTCAGCTGGCTTTGGTATTACTTACAATTAAGGGATGACTTAAATCAGGAATTGTGCAACGAGGTAAACCTGTGTTAAGTATATCATTACCTGGAGCACTAACAGCTGTCTGTGATATATCAAAAGGAAAATGGAATCTAAGTAAGCCAAAATTACTGACCTAACGATGATACACAAGATAATGAACAGAAATCGACAAATTCCTATTAGATTATAAATTAGCTGTGAGAGGAGAAAGATACATATTTTAGTGATTCTGTAAATAAAGAAGTTCATTACTTGACTGCTGTGCTGTAACATTCCAACCTAATGATCAGTTTTAGAAGGATCTACTATTTAGCCTTAGACATATTTTTCATAGCAGCTGAAAAGATTTCCAGTTTCTCAGGTCAGGTGACTTCAAATTCATGGTCTTCTAAAATTGTTTGATGGGGCCCATGAAGACTCTGCTATCATCTCAACAGGTCCACAAACTACTTTCTCTAATGTGACAGAGTCACGTAGTAGTAATTAATCAAGTAATCCAAGGTAATACTAAGCTTATTTATTAAATTTATACAGATTTGAAGCACATCTGTAAATTAGACTGTTGACAATTTCCAATTCCATATATGGCTTATGTATATGTCTGCAGAAATAGAACCTATATAGGTTAACTTGAACCCTTTAGGAGACCACCGTACACATGAGAGGGGTTTTTACCTCTCACAGCCCTGAAAGCAAATTGTAGGGTAAACATAAACCTACAAAATTACTAGCACAGTATGGCGACAAAATATGATCTTCCTGTGAACCAGCCTGTTTTGTCCCTTGTCCTTGATCATTTACCAGAACCTCCTGCCTGATCCATAGCTAAAGGCATTTAACGATAATATCACTAGCCTTCATTGTACCTGTACAGGGCAAAGAAGGCCCATTAATGAGGGTGTGTTTTCAGGATATTTAACTCAAATCTAACTCTAACACAGTGGCTAGCAAGATAAGTCATATTGTCCATAGGATATACCCGAGTCCTTCATTTACAGTTCCTATCTTTTGTTTTTGCATAGACAAGTAATAAACACTTTTTTTTTTCCCCTGGAAAATCGTCGTTAATCTCCACCTAAATAATTTCCAACTGCTCCCTATGAACACTGAAGCAAACATATTCTAGATACTGCCTCCATTATACAAATCCTCAGCCTACCCTTTAGAGCTCAAATTTTCTAGCACTAGATTAAACACTTAGTTTCCAAGATTGCCTAACATAGCCTGCAATCAGATAATACATTAACCTGTGATCCTTGTTTTATCACATATCAATAGTTTCGACCTTATCTGTCATTCATCTCTAGTAATCACAAAATGTAAGATCTATTAATTAATTTGTGTTCTTGGTGTTTGAAACACTGACCCAAAAAGAAACCTGCAAAAATGACTCTGCAACCTTAAACAATAATGAACATATGTTCTTCTAAAACACTTTAATATAGATTACTTTATACAGAGGTATTTTATTTGCAATATACCTTTCCTTTTCAAGCTATCTAGTCATATAATCTTTTTTCATCAGTGCTGTGAGTCATTTACTGCAAAATATAAACCCATACTGGAGATAAATAAGTTCATGGAGTAAAAGAGACTGTTGTCTATCAGTTTAATAACTCATTCAGTACAAAAGTTAAAAAACTGAGGAAGATTAATCACGAATTGATTTTAGAAAAAGGAAATTAGGAGCATCCAATTAACACCTCTTATCTGAGCAATTGACAAGAATCCTGCAAAATGGTATTCTGTCTTTTGTTGGCATGGGTAGCTGAAATGGAACCTTTCCTTGGTGTTTAACCTCAGAATCAGATACCTCATTTCTGCAGTAGAGGACTTGGAGGTCCGATTTTCTGCCGTGACAAGTTGGTAGTGGCACAAATTAACAACATTTTGCTCTGAACACTTTGTATATTGTAAATTGCTAATTACAAAGGCAAGGAATATCTAAACATCTGTATCTAAAAAATTTTGACTTTGCCCGAGAAGTCATGTACAAAATTTGTACACCAAATTCCTTCTCAGAAAAAAAGGAAAAATCTATATTGTTTCACATGGATATTAAATGCATAAACTGAAAGAGATGTTGAGGAAATATAGGCTTCTATGAAGGAAACTACAGTCTCATAGAGAACTTGATAAGGAAAATAAGAGGGCTGTAAGGGGTAAAGGGTTGAGCAGTGTGCAGCACATAAGTCATAAAGCCTATACTATAAACCTGGTGGTAAAAATATCTAAAGTGGCTTAGAATCAGGTAAAGGTTTTGTATACCATGCAGAAAGGAAATCTTAGGCACTTTGAATAAGGAATTGAGTTGTACTGTGTACTCATAAGAGAAGAAAAATAAAGTGCTCTAATCATTCTTAATTATTGCTTTCCTATTCTGGGGTGCCTGAAATATGCCTGCCTCTTTGTCACATAGACTTTCTGTAGTTCCAAAGTAATCTATAGCTTTCAATTCCCTGTATGTAATTCCTGTTACAAATACAAGAACCCAAGCCTACATTAGCCTACATCAAGGTCTTAATCCAGAAAGAAAAGGAGTAAAAAAGCACCTTGATTCAGAAGAGAGTGTCCACTGACTCGCAATCAAAGCTATTAAGTCTAAGCATGTCAGTATTTATGTTAAATGGCATATGAAAGTGACACCTGGGAACTGCAGTATTTAGTCACTAGGTATAGGTACTACGCTTTTGTCTAAAGACCACAGCAATTTTTTTCAGAGCTCAAAATCCTTCTGAATGCTTCTATTCACATTTGCGTGATACATTTAAATGAGTATAGAGTAAGCAGTATGGAACTGTTTTCTCTTAGTCCCAAAAACTGTGACTATCTAAACTGCCAGTGCTGGAGCGGTTGACCTTAACTTTTGGTCTTCTTGCCCTCAGTTATTCTAGATATAACAGAAACATATTTTCACAGAATTTATTCATTTCAGCTTTTAATGGATACCACATTTGTCACTTCCCAAGAACAGGGAGTCGTGGCTAACTCTCAAATTACAATATTATAGAATAAATGTCATGTACAACTAAGACATGACTGCAGTTTGTTTGGATCATTTTGTATTCTATCATCAGCACATAAGAGGGACACATAATTCAGACACTGATGTGATAAATCTCACAACAAAATGAAAATTGCAGGGTTTATTCATTATGCAATCTCCTGTAACACTAGGAATAATTATGAATTTTAGGAAAGAAAAAATTATTTAATATGGTAGGGGTGGAGAAAACAAGTAACATATGATTAGGGCAGAAGCGAACAGTCCATTTTATTTTAAAACTTTGATGAATGATGTTTTATAAAGAGCAGGAAAGGTTTTAAACAGTTGAAAGGTTTTAGGGATAGAAAAGTATCCATTTGTCTGTAATTAAGAAGCCATAAAGGATATCTGAATTACTACCACTATTTAAAAAGAAAACAGAAATCATAATTAAATTGTTCGCAGATTGAATTTGCCAGGAATTAAATAGTGCACATTTAGATTAGTGGCACCTCAAGCCTGTTGTGATATGTAAGGTTAGTTCTTGCCAGGTGTCTGATTAATGCATTGTAATACACCTGCAGCAGTAGAGACCTTCAAATTTGTCATTATGTTTTTCCTGTTTTAGATCAAATAAGAGAAAAGGATTCTCCTGTGCTCAAAACAAAAGTTTTTTATTTTTTGATAAATTAGATGCTCCACTAGCTCTTGATAATATGGATTTATGAAACAATTTTAAAATAATAATTCCACTTAGAAAACATTTAGAAAAGGTCAGGTAGATAGCTATGTCCAAACCAGTACATTACAACATTTCTAAGGAGCAACACTAACTGAGCTAAGAATCTTTGATTCTCATTCTGAAGTTTGTCAGGTAATAATTGTTTATCCTTTTACAGTGCAGGGCAAATCCCTCTAAGTGTTGAAATAAGTATTTATATATACCTTTTTTTAATGTTAAGGTTTCTTAAATGTGAAATGAAAAGGGGAAAAAGTCTTGTCTCTCTCCACCCTCAGCCCTCTGGTGAGAGAGAAAAAAGGCAGAGATCCTAAGGTGAATAAGAACAATTTACCAGAAATAGTAATGAGATAAGAAAATGAACAGAAACAGCCACAATATTGATAACAAAATTATATAAAAAAGAGGGGGATTTACATGAAAAAAATGCTCGCAAAGAACAAAATAGTAGACCCTCTGTGTGCAACCTTTTTCTTCCTGACCCTAAGCCATGCTTCCTTCCTTCTCAGAAGGGAGAGTAAGGGATATATCACTGCCAGTTAGATGGTGTACACTTAATTTTAGTTGTATAGACTCTGTCCAGATTAAGAAGCAAGTGCACACCTCCGTCTGTTCCTGGTCTCTCCAGTGTTGATCCTAGTGATGTATGTGAAGACTCTCTTCTGGCTTACAATCAGATTTTTATTCATGTAAAAGACCATGTCTCAATCTAGGGGAGCATGATGAGAGAAGTTAAATGCAAAATTAGCAGCACTGGGCTTGTGCTGCTTAATCAAAGTTAATTTCTCATTAATCTGGGTGATTTTTACAGTAGTCTTTGATATGACAATCAAAAGGGAATCAATACAGATCCTCAAATCTGTAGTGGCAGAGTCAAGTGCCACAAGGTACCCAGTACGGTGATGGGTATATAGACACCATACAAGTGATAATATACAGTGTTATCTAGCAATCAAAGCTGTACAATTTAATTCATTGACTACCCTCACCCAAATACAAGTCTCTTTGGGGCATACATTGTACTTCCCCATCCTCCAGCATTACCCACCAAGTGCATACAGGTGCTTGAGCAAAAGAAATCACACAAAGGGGTTTGCCTTTGCTTGAAGCAGGAGTAACCCAGACTGTTTTCTTCAGCATATTTTTATACGCTCTACAGGAAGTTTGTTCCCTTCCACATGTATATAAAAGTTTAGATTGGGCAGGGTTGGCCCCATTGGCACATCCTCTAGTGATGACTAACTAGATTTTGCTTACTGTGTATCCTCATGTTTGAAAGTCCCACCACCCGCTGCCCTCTGTGTTGCCTTTTCAGTCTATTGTATTTAAATTTTCCACAACCTGGTGAATCATAGGGGATCCATATATCCACAAATAAGACAGGAATATGTTTACGTTCTTTCACTTTGGGGTATGAGTTGAGCCTTGTACCCTTACAGGTACGCTGAAATCATGTCAAGATCTAAAATGTTATCTTGAAAGGTATTTAAGCATATTTCTGATTTTGTATAATCACACAAAAGTGTTTTTTCTTAACAGAACACTCTGACAACAAAACTAAACTTTCTGTCTCTTTTGGAAATTTGTACAAGAACAGGAAATACTAGTATGATAGAAACAGTGTGTGTTAAATATGTGTCATTTGCCTAGAAAAACCTTTTCCTTCTTTGGAATTGCTGCTACGATGAAGATTAGGTACAAATGTCCACACTGAATTTCACATTGACATGATACAAAAAGAAAGAGAAAAAAAGTCATCTTGTATATGTGTTCTGTTGTAGCCTAGTCTGGTTTGAAAAGCTTCTAGCCTTTTCAACATGGCCAATAGACTTATCCTTTATAAAGCCACCCTAAATCATGCTTTATTTGAGCTGAAGAAAAACAGAAACACATGAATGACCAAATGGGAAAATTCTTGTACAGTTTATTTAAAAAATGGTTATATTACTAGCAGTAGTGGTAGTATTAGATAGTGTGATCAATTAATGCCACTTGTCAAAATATACGTGAAGAGTGTATAAATGTGTAAATAAACAAAAGGCCAGATTCAAAAGACCTTGTTCAAATAAAATGATCTAAATTAAAGTTGTTGCATGCCAGGAGGACACAGAGCTCTTCATATATAACTCAAATTAGAGAGCTGAAATGTCTGAATAATGTTTTGTGCCAAGCTATTCATGCCTACCTTGCTTCTTTTCACCAGAAAAAAAAAAAATTATTTTGTATAGCAATATTTGGTGAATGTGAAATATGTTTGCACCTAGACTAAGGATCAGCAGTACCTGTCTTTTTTATGTGCATTTACAAATTCTGTGCTTTATGTGCACATTTACCTACTAAAACAAATTTTCTGTATTTATACAGGTTTATTCTTCATGGTTTTGAGGCTATGATAGCAAATTTACTTTCAAGCTTTATGTTATTTACAATTATTGAAATTCAAATATATTATAACTTTGAGATTTTTTTAAATTTAAAATTCAAATTAGAACTAAAAATTATACTTAAAATATCTACTTAAAATCATTAGAAATATTTAATTTTGCATGTAGTTGTGATTGCTTAAAAGTAGCAATAAAAGTTGATAAATTCACACATTTTCATAAACCAATTAAAAGACAATAAAATCAGAAATAGAACAATTTTTAGTAGAAAGTTGAGAATATCCAAAAAGTTTTGATATATTTATGCATGAGATGACAAGGGAGTTACAAAAAGCAATTTTATTGTTTTCTCTTTCTAAAACACAGCTTATGATTGACAGTGTCTTAGAACATTTCTCTGTTTTCTGATTTTTATTGTATACCTTCTGTGGAAAGAGATTATGACTGAAAACAGATTTTTAATTTCTCATTTAATAGCCTTGGATAGGAGACCACATAAACAATTTCTAACACATTACATCTTGAAATAATTTCTAATAGCCATTTATCTATATATTGCTGCTTTGCCACATGTATTTATCACCAGTTGTGTTACTTGTTGGTACTGGACATTTAAAATTCTTCTCTCCTTTATTAAACCTTCTCTCATTTAGCCTTTTCTATTTCTAACTCCTTCTCACCTTCTTTCCCCCCACCACATACACTCCTCCCTATCGTTTCCCCATCTCCTTGTTGCAATCAATAACGAATGTGTACTTCCATCTGTTCAGAAAGAACAGAGGCCAGACCAGATGTGACCTGTGATTTACCAAATGGGACGCAAACACAAGGAATGTTGTCTGCCATCTGTTGATGCAGAAACCAGTAGAGCTGGACTGCCATTTTAGCAGAGCTCTCCCACTGAGAAACTGCAAAGGAAATTCATCTGTTTCATTTTTTTCTCCTCTTCTGACCTGACAGTTCCTCTGCATGAAATGTCTTGCAATGAAGCTGTAAGAGTTTACATCTAAATGGCTGTGCTCTAGGGAAAATACAAGAAGGCTTTCATGGCTTATGCTTTATATTTCTGCCAGAAACAGAAGTACAAAGATGATACCTCTCTCTACAGCAAACTGATATGTGAAGCTGCTCTCTGAAACGCATGGAGCAAACAGAGACCCTGGTTTTCCTCCGTGTCCTCTCCCCTTCTTTTTAGTGCACATGAAAGGGTCCTGAGAGTGCTGAAGGAAATGAAGCAGGTGTTAGTAACAGTTTCCAAAAAAGATCTTTGTCTCCATTTCATTCTACTTCCAAATTACCCCACCAAGGAACATCTGGTTTCTGTTCCAAAAGAGGAAATGCACAATGTAGGGAGTAATACTTATGTGTGATCTTTGGTATATTCTTATGTACTGATGCAATTTTTAATGAACGAGTTGAAAACACAAGGATGGTTTGAAATGATAGTTCAAGGCCCAAAAAATCAAAAGGTAGCTGACGGCAAATAGGGATGCAGGGCCATATGTGGGAACATTTTCAAATTTAACATCCTTGTGATTTCTATTGAATAGAACCTGACAATATTATAAAAGCCAGGAACACTTTCAGTGCTTTTCTATGTTTTATGTAAACTGAAGCACTATAAAGCCAGCAGAGATTTCTATCCACTTATTTTCTTATAGTTCAAGCAGAAGAGCCTGAGCAGAAGAGCTGTGGACTGAGTAATTCACTTCCAGGCACCAGTTTTCCACCTCCAAGAATGCAGTTTTATTATACTAGTATGGATTACAAATAAGATATTCTCTGGCCAGGCTGCTACCTGAAATTTTTGGGTTAATATTTATAGTTTTGAATGTTGCAGCTAGAGGAAACCTAGGTTTTAACATCCTTGAAGATAACTTGGCAGTCCTGTGGGCAGACTGAGTCTAGCATTCCACCCGGATATGGCTATTCCTTTATCAGTATATTACAGCTTTATAGATAGCAACTCCTGAACATTATATTTGTTTGAAATAAGAAGAAAAACCATGTTCAGAAAAGACATAAAGGTCCAAGAACCTTGGTAACAATGTTCCTAAATGGTGAGGAGGTCTAGAGGAAGCTCAGGTTTGATACTCAGTTTTTCATCCACCCTATTCAGGAGACATACATCAAAATGATTGACTTCCTCTTTGTATAGTGTAGAAGGGGAGATGTCAGGTAGGTGTGAGGGGGAAGCTAAGCAGCTTTCCTAAAACAGTGATGAGCCTTTTTCTGAGTATATTTTAAACTGCTCACCTGCACAATCTTCTGGGTTCTGTCTTGTCACTTATTTTGAATCTCTTTGTTTTCTCTGGAGGTTTTTTTGGGGGGTAGTGTTGTTTGTGTTTTGTTTTGTTTATTATTTTTAAATTATTTTTTCATTTTCGACACTGAGAGCAGAATACCCAGAATACTGCATCAGAGACAAATATTTTTGCCAAAAGATAAGTCTACTTGCTTCTGCCTTATTTCTTTGTTGATAGGCACTGATCAGTCATTAGCAAGCAGACTGTCAAAGCAAGTTTAGCAAAGACAAAATCCTTCTCAAATGAGAATTAATGGGAAAAGGAAATGATCTTTTCATATTCTCAGCTCTCATAATGTATGGCAATTTATCTCTAGGAAGGGTTGGGAATCAGTTAAGCATGAATGATGTATAGGAAGGTGGAATGTGACCTTAACAAGTTGTCTTGTCTCTTGTCTTGATGTTTCCATCTGTTTTGCACAAAAAATGTTCTGATAATGCGGTAAGGAGGTAGATATGATTTCCGAGGGAACAGTCATTATGGGTCACTATCTTCCCAGACCTGATAAGTTTAATCCAAGTTGCCTGGGAGGTAAGAAGTCATAAAATATTTTATCTGAGACAAGTGCAAAAATACTCATAAACTCAAAGGTTAATCACTGCACCAAAAGAACAGATGAAGGAGACAGGGCAGTTTTATGTGTCTCTGTGTGATGTCCTTATTAATCATGGTGCCCCATTTGCTTTAAGTATGCCTCATGTATTTTCTTTTGAAAGCCAAATGGATAGACAGAGAAAGAAATAGAAGACTATTACTATCACATGTTAAACAGTTCTGCCTTTCTCGTATCACATATTCAAGGGATTGCATTACAGCAAAGATGTATTCTAATTCATTCAATGACTGACCAAATATTCCCTTCAGATAAAAACCTAAACTTCCTACTCTGTGAGTCGTTATGGATAAGAAATGAAATTTGAAAGACTACTGCTTAAGAAACTGTGGAAAGATGGCTGGGGACCATGTGGAAAGATAGCTGGGGGATAAAATTAGAGGAAACTAAGAGGTTATATTCACATCCTAACAGAAGATTGTAAAGGTACAGAAATTATAGAGTAAAATTATAGAGTAAAATGCAGCTGCTACTTCCTGGATGAAACGCAATCGGCATGCTTGAAAACTATTCCCCAAAACTGTGATTCCCCACACCTACAATCTCCAACCATAGCACCTGCTAAGGGTAATGGAATGGAGGGTGGAGCAGAGTGGAGACTCCTCAGCCAGGTTCTGTTGAAATCCTTGCAGGGAGGGGAACTCGATGGCACTTTGCAGCTGAGAAACTGCATACCACCTGTCAGCCAAGGGAGACAGGAGATGTCCTGCTGCTGAGCCAACAGCTGTGGCGAAATCCTTCTCCTTGGATGAAATTGGTTCATTATAGCCTAAAGGTAACATTAAAACACACTCCACCCAAAGTCACTCGCCCCCAAGGTACGACCACTCTCACTAGGCATGTGCTTTGTATTTTTTGGCTGGATCTTTAAAAGTGTAATGAGACAATTTTACACCAATCTATGACAAAGGTGTTTATGACTAAAGTCACTCATGCTCCACCTAAGCATAGAGGAATAGTACAAAAATAGGTAGAGAATGGGGAGAAGTTAGGGAAGACTCCATTGTAACTGCTGGCATCAGTCATCAGGCTGAAAGCGTTTTCTCCATATGGATCCATATGGATCTCCATACTGGAGATGAACCACACTTTATGCATGTGGAATAATTTTATTGGGTATTAGAGCTTGTCTGTGCATTACTCTGAATAGGTTTTGCAGTCAGATACTATCATTGACAATCTTCTAACCTTAACCTGTCACAATTTTGTGTTAATAGAGAGTGTGTCCTTCATAAGTGCTGACAGTCACTGGCAGTGGGTAACATTATCAAATAATGTGAAAGACCCACTTTTAAGGTCCCCCTTAGGCTGTTGGTGTATGTCCCTAAGTCAGTGGAACCACCCTCCGATCCAACAGGACTGCTCAGTGAAGGGTTCCCCTCACAGGGCTCTGACAGACTGGTCAGCACAAGAGCCTTGGCTTTCCTACGGATTGACAGAAATCAGAAACTGAAGGTTGAGGAAAACTGTCCACACTAAGAATCAAGGAAATCTACCCTTTTCATGCAACAGAGACACAGGAGTGCTCCCACTGAAGCGATATGATCTGTATGTTTGGACTGTAATTTGAGGGGGAAATGTCTGTATGATTCAGCTAATGGTAGGGGTTAAGGGTTCAAATTTGAACATGTATCCAGTAACAAGGACATTTCTCATGGGGACTATGGTGGCATCAATACTATTTAAAATCATCATTAGCAACTTGGACAGTAGGATAGACTGCATCCTGAGCAGTTTCATGGGTGACATTAAGATGAGCTCACACAGCTCAGCAAAAATGAATGCATTGTTTCACCAGAGGCAGATTTGCTCCATGCAACAGTGCATGCTTGGGGCTGACTGGCAAGAAAGCAGTTTTGCATAAAGGATATAGTAGTCTCAGTAGACAAAAATTGTGCATAGATCAGCAATGTACCCTTGCACCAGTGAAGGCTAACCTCAAGAGGGTACTCAGTAGGTCAAAAGGAGTGTTTATTTCTTCTTCTTTGACACTCAGAGACCAAATTTAGAACATCATATAAAATTTTAGAGTTGTCACTACAAGTAAGACATTGACAGACTAGAACAAGTCAGTGGAAAGCCATCAAGATGTTTAAGGGGTCAGAGCACCTGATATATAAATAGAATATGTTCAGGCTGAAGAAGAGATTAAGTAGAGATCTAATGTCTCTTTTCACTTGACTAACTGGAGGATAAAGAAAATACGTTACTTGATGGTCTACATCAAAAACATAAGAAGCAATGACCACATAATGCAATAAAGGAAATTCAGGTTACATAAAAAAACCCCACAATATTTCTTTCTCTTAAGTTGATAACACACTGGCACAGGTTGTTCAGAGAGGCTGGGGAGTGTCTGTGTTTGGAGATCTTCACAACCTTACTGCAAAGAAACAATGCAAGCTGATCTATTTCAATATGTTCTACTTAGGAGATAGTCCTGCCCTGACATAGTGGACTGGATGATTTCCAAAGGTCCAGTCTGGACCAGTATTCCATTTTCGGAGGACTCCTTTCCATTCCCATTCTCCCTGAAAAATGATGCTCACAGCAGATACCTATATCTCTCTCCAACTGAAGCATAACACTTTTTTGGATTTTTTGGATTGCAATAGTAATTTTATTGAAACTATCATTTTAAGCTATCACACTAATAGTAAGAAGACTGTGCAATGTCAAAGACTTCCTGCAAATCTAAGGTTAATGTAAATAAAATACAGGGGGAAAAACCCAAAACAAAGGATGATTTTATCTTACAATGCAAGTGCACTGAGAGGCAGATGGTATTTTCAATATAAATTAAAACAAGAACTACTGTATTAAATATAATTCTTAGTTGAACTCTGCATGCCAGGAGGATTTCTGAATTTTTAACCTCTTCTAATTCTTCAAATGAGGACTTTGCTTGGATGTCTCATAAAAATAAGATCAAAATAAAAAGCTATGTCATGATTCTGAATTTCCACTTTTTAAAGATCCTGTTAAAAACAAGGTCCAACTACCTCTTTTTGCTTTTCTGCATTTCAGTAGAAATCCTTCTGAACAAAATTTGGTATCTACACTCTGTAGCATTCATGATTTATCTAACCTAAGTTCAGACTATTTTCTCCAAGAGAGCAGAATTTTCACTTTCATATCATGTAGTTACTGTAAACAGCCATAGGCTGTTTGAGAGGAAAGTTGTTCAGGATGATTTTGTATTTTAATATAACCATTACAAATAGCTCAATACTTTTTTCTCCTTTATTTTTTCTTTTGAACTTAGTAATAATTTGCCCATGTGCTAGAAAACAATGTTATTTATGTTCCCCAATATGAGGAAAACATGAGACTAGGTCTTATTTTCAGCACTGGCCTGGAACAGGATTTGAGTTACAGCACTTCATAAATGACTTCATTTATATTTTATGCTGCTACATCGAATGGATCCAGCAACCTCTTTGGGGAAAGACTAGAAAATAGTCTCAAATGCATTACCTAGCTTATTACATTATGGACTTTGTGGTTCAATGTCACAATAAGAAATTGAAAATACCCAATCAGAGTGCTTTAATTGGCTTTATTTTTGAAGAAATAACCCATGTTGTAGATTTTAAGAGTCAAATAATTATTTTTGCAGCTAAGAATGCATAGAAAATGGTTCTCATAGAAACAGAAATTGGAAAATGAATTTATTGAAATGGAATTTGAGAGGTTTACTAAATATAACTGCCTGTTCCTATAATCTGTGGATTGAAAAGAAAATATTCCTTGGGGTTTTTTAATGTCAAGTCTGTGCGGTTCTGACAGTGTTAGAAATTATAGATCTTCTTTTGTTATTAACAATAAATATCAGGAAGCACATCTAAATAATTTTACTTTTATTTCTTTACAAAACATAATCAAAATGTTATTTTAACTGAGGGATCAGAACCTTAGAGAAATAAGAGCATTATTCAGATTTTGATCAAAATGGAGGAAAAAAAAAAGAAATTTCATAGAAATTCTTCTTTGGGAGAAAAACAAAACAAGAATTACTAAGCCAAGTTTAAAGAGAGAGGGCAAAAAATAATGTATTCCAAATCAATTATTTATAATGATAACTGAAGTACAGTTAGACAGCGTAGCAGTGGATTCTCATCAGAAACCATCTAAAAGTGGGTTTATAAAGGAAATCTTCAAATGTTTCTGTTCTAAACTAAGCACGTCAACTACCTTTCTCATAAACTGAAAGTGTTTTCAAGAGGTAATTACTCTGGTCTGTCTTGGGAGTCCATTCAAGATAACCTAACCCATCCTTTAGGCGTTAATGGATTTCCCTTTTGAGATCCATTTCTGATTTTCTCTCTATTTGCTATAAGAGCAGCCTGGGTGACTATCAGGCTAGACAGACTAAATTACGTGAATGGGAACATATCTCAAGTGCTGTTTAATGCATTTTTCTTTTAGTTACATTTCTATTCAAAGCTCTCAGGTGATCTAACCAGAAAATAATTTTGAGCTATATGGCCTTTTCTATATGCTGGGGAAATATGGATATTTAATGTGTATTAATGGTGCTATCAACAATTTTTGAAGTGTTTAAGCCCTTAAAAGGAAGAAGTTCTTAATTTGAAGGCATTGAATTAAAACTTGAACTGACTGTAAGTTGTAACCTATGCAATATTTTTTTTATATGATCTTCAAAAAATATGCTTATCTTCAGTTCAAGGATATAACCTTTGAGACAGGAATATTAGCCATAAAATTTAAGCTCTAAGTTCAATAGTGTATGAAGCAAAGATTTTATGAGTATCCAGATCTTAGGAACCCAGTGTTCTTGACTCTGATTTTGGGAGAAACTTCTTTTTTTAACAGAATACGAATAATAAAAGAATTATGAAATCAAAAATACAAATACTGTGAACAATAATGTTTTTAATAGAAAACCATGACCTCTTAAAATGAATAGATAAAGGAAGGTAACTATTTAACAACTAATTCTGACTATAAAGAAATTATTGCAGAGTTAATAATCATATTAATATTTAAATGTAAATTTCTCAGAGTCAGAGAGGTTTTCTAGATTTTTTTTTCTTCCCAAAAATATTTCCTTTTTTCTAAAATGTCACTTTGTGCTCATTATCCTCAGAAAAAGAAACATGGAATTGTAAGCTCCTGTCTCAAAATTTTCCCCTGCAAATGTCAACAATTTTTATCCATAGACTGAAAACCTATAGTGTAATCATATTTTGTTTAGTCCATCACACACAGACCATTAATGCAGCCTTGCAGCTAAAGTTCAGTTTGGGTAAAATGTTTTTATTAAGTAACGATATTTTTTGTTATTTTTCTCAATTAATTTGTCGCCAATTCCATTTTTTAAAGTTTTTTTAAAAAATTTTAATTTTTTTAAATTTTATTTAATCTCTTGGTATATACTTATCTGTTACTTCAAACTTCCACTTAATATCTTTCTGTTATCTAGTCAAAAAGATTATTGAAATCCTGCCCTGGTGTCTGTCACAGATACTTGTCTCATGCATGCCATCAATCCTGTATTAACCAGTCTCTAAGATTCCTCTCTTTGAGAAGTAAAAAAATGTAGAGGAAGCCTGGTCCTACAAAGACAGCGTGGGGTACTACTGTCTTCATTCCTTTTGATTTTATTTAATATTAACTCTTAAATTACAGGTCAAATCACAGAATCATAGAATAGTTTACGTTGAAAGGGACTTTTAATAGTCATCTAGTCCAACATTCCTGCAATAAGCAGGGACATCTTCAACTAGGCCAGGTTGCCCAGAGCACTGTCCAAGCTGACCTTGAGTGCCAGGGATCAGACACCCACCCCCTCTCTGGACAGCCTGTGCCACTGTTTCACCCTGATGATATGGCCAGTGTACTTTGGGGGTCCATTCTGATGAGTATGCGTATCTCACCCATCATGTCATTTCACTTCTTTTCAACGCTCACTATTCTTCCCTTCGTGGCTCCTTCATTTGCTGCCTTCACACAGTCTAGATTTTCCACCTTCTATCATGACATCGATGATCTTTGGAATGATTTTTAAGCTAATTTCCATAAAACTGCAGCTTTTCTCTCACTTCAGTATCTCCAGAACACCCAGCTGCTCAATGAAATATCCAACCGTCAAGTGGATTTTCTGGCAGTTTGTTTTGTCTTACTCCACTTTTGTTTACTTGTTGTGTGTGTGTGTGTGTGAGTTGATAATCAAATCTATAATATTAAAGCCTTTTAAGTAAGACCCATTGCTTCTGTTCAATAGGAATATTGAGTTGTTGATAATGGAACAGAATTTCAGCTGCTGGCCACTACGCAATCTCAAATTATAGGCATCAGAATTCATATTTGTGATTTACAAGATTTGTGTTTGTTCCCATTTGAGCTGCAAAATGAGCAACGGACACCTTAAGCACTCAACTGTCTGAAATTCTTTCAAAACACAATTTCTAATAATTGGGATACAAAATTTATGACCTAAATATGTTTGATTTAGAAATACAATATAGCCTTCATAGATAAAATATTTCAAAGTTCAGCTGAATTAGTAAGTCCCACTTTTAGTAATGAGAAACCAAATAAAAGTTGCCTTTCAGATTTTGAAGCAATTTATAGTAATGTACGCATAACACCTGGACTTAATTCACAAGTACTGGGACGCTGAGTGATGCTTCCTACATCTTTCAAGCTGTGGTCATACCACTTCCCATATCCCAACACCTTGTTACCACATTTCTCCTAACATAGAATTGATCAAGATTCGAGATGTTAAACAGACATTCTTTTTGACCTCTGACCAGAAATACAAAACTACCTACAAGGAGTTAGAGCACTTCATTTCAGCACAGCAGATTACTCAAGGTTTTCCAGGATTTAGATACTTGCAAGGCTTTTTAGCTATAAAACCACCTCCATTGCTATATCTCATTTAATAAGAAATAATATTTCCAAAATGCCTACAAGCTGATGATCTAAATTCTCACTCATATGCATTAGGTGGGAAATTCTTTTAGTATATTTTATTGCCCTGGTCTTGAAAGTGGATTTTCCTGGTGGTGAAGAATGCAAACTTGTTGTTAAGCAACACAGGTGTTTACTGTGACCATGACTGTAAAAGATGCCAAGTACGACAGCTATTATTTTTTTCAATTACTTAAACTCTCCCATTTTTTATGAATCTACTACCTAATTTTCAAGCAGGTCAAGTAAAGGCAGATGCTGAAGAAATACAGATTTAAGGGCTATCTATACCTTACTTTCCAAGTGTTTTTGCACCTCTTGCCATGAAAAGAAGTGACTTGTTGGTCAAGCAAGTATGAGAATTTGGGTCTTCCATTCTCACTAGCCCTAGAACATTTATACTTATACCTACAGTTTATAAGATTGAAGTACATATAACAACTACATAGTTTTCTTCATGTGCTTTTCACGTACTCATGACTTCATTTGGAAGAATTTCTTAGGTTTCATGTCTTTGAAGTACCCTTTCTTCTCCCTTTTTTCAATATTTTTTTTCCTGTTTAACTTTCCTACGTGGATAGTATTGTCTTGTTCCTGTTTTAGACCTGAAGCTGTCAGCAGTGAACTGAAGCAAGGTATTTTGGTTCCTGGGATAGGTAGTCAAGTCCTTCTTCTTACTGCGTGGGAGATGTTGTTACAGAGTGTGATCCAAACAGAGCACAGCTTGCTTGGGAGTGTGAGATATCTAGTCAGTGGTTTGGTCTAAGGACATGGAAGAATTCTCATTTGGCATCTGTCTTTGCTTTCCTTTCTCAGTGCAGCTTCATGTGCAAGCATTAATTTGTGTTATACTAGATACAAAATAAGGAAGGCTATTTTCCTACCCTGCTTATGATAAAGCACATCTCTTTCGTGTTTCTAAACCAACTAGTTTACGCTTTATAACATTTCTATACACCTTACACTGGTCCTGACATAGTTTTCATACTCCAATTTTCTAAGTAATATATCTTAAAATATCTTCAATTACATGAAAAAAATATACATATATGGACACATACTAATGCATAGAGGATTCTTTTTCATGTATATATTTCTTGTTTTATAGGATATATTTTTTCTTAAAATTAGCTGATACCTGTTATCTGGAGTGGCAAAATCCAGTCTACCATCATTTACTATTAATAAATATTTCTGACTAAAGTCTGAAGTTGTTTTAAGACAGCATTATTTGGTCAGAACAAAGTGTGGGGAAAATCATGACTTCTACTTTAAGTTTAGGCTTTTACCTTCCAGAGAAGACAGCAGATAAATCACTGAAATACAGACACCTCTGTAACACCTTTCACAACTGCCGTCCTCTCCCATGTGCTGAAAATATTTTCTTGCGCTTGAAACAAATGATAGTAAAGTTTCCTAAAAATCCTGCATGAGAAATCACAGGATAAGCCCCTTGATGGACAGAAAGGACGACAGTAACAAAAAGGACAAAAGGATTCAGTTAGGACTTTTTTGCTTCAGCATTCACACATCAGGCAGGCAATCAATAATCTACAATAGCAGGGCAACAAATTCCAACATGAAGTCTCAGTTTCAGCAGTCTGAGGCAGCTGAATAAAGCTACAAAATAAACTGCCTGTGAAACACTAAAATTTTATGCAGCATAGAGTTCTTATAAAGGAAGATCCTTGTGAAAAGAAAATTATATATTTTGGCTTTGTTTCTTTTATTTTGAGGGTGGTTTCTAGGATGAAATTCAGATTGGAAGTGCTTTTAAATCACCAAATCAATTGCATTTAGGTATTTAGTTTTCCAAGGAAGCTCTGGTTAGGGCATATTTCATGCAAGAAGAATACTGTTTAAGAGAGGAGTACAACAGCACTGAAAACAGCCAAAATATCTGTCTCACTAGTGAAATTCTTCCAAACTAACACACACATCACTGTCAATGTCTGCTTAAATAAAATGTTGCTAGCTATTTCCTTTATCTGTTAAAGGATTCTTGCTCATTCTGTCCATGTGCAAATACTCTTGAAACACCTGCAAGTACTACCATGTCCTTGATCATATTGTATCATTCATCCTGCCCACAACGGTGTCATTGTGACAAAACAGGCAAGGCATGGAAAGCAAGAATTGCCCTCCTGCCCCAGAACTCCTTCAAATTACATGGTGCCTCTGAAACTCTGGGAAATGTGGATAAGGTATTCCTGTGCTCCCTGAAACAGTCACAGATTTTTTGCCTATAAACAGTAACAAAAATTTTCCCTCTCATGAGGGCATGTTAGGCTGTCAGCACCAGCTGAAATGTAGCGGTTATTGCAGGAACATTGGAAAGGTGCTAATTGGTACCTTTCTTATCAGCCTCACCAGGAAAGCCAAGGGAAAGGAATTCACCAGTCCAATACAGGAAAAAAAACTAGGGCTACACGAAAGGAAATACACTGAGAAATCCCTGGAATTGTACTTTAATAAGAATGACGTTATTTTTGATTTTAGAATTCATTTTACAATTTAAAGCCTATCTGGGTTAGAAATTAGACTTTGTATTTAAAGCTGCATAAGGCACTATCTGAAAGCACTTTTTAAAAGTGGCATGTTGGAAAAAAAAGTCCCAACAAAAACCTGAAAAAGCTTTAAATACCTTACATGACTTTTTGTTAATATTTACTGCTGTAGATATATATCTCTTCCTTTTAATCTGGTCAGCAAAAGAAATACATATGGGTTTTAGTACATACGATTTCCTAGAAGAAAAAGCAGGAATTACATTCTCAAATCCACATTTCTATTGTTTAGATGTCATGATCTTCATATATGTTCAGCATTCAAAACTTTTCATTAAAAGGAATCACAAATGATCAGCAACTTTCAAATCTAGTTATTAATTCAACATTACCACTTATAATTTGGGAGCCAATTATTTCCTTTCTGCTACCTATAAGACAGATCGTATAGATAAGGGGCAAAACTAATGACAGCATAAATATTAAAAAGATTTGGTTTACACCATCACTATATTCATAAGCAACAGTGAAGTGTTCTATGGAAACAAGTTCTGAGAGTCCCTCTAGGGAGCAGGAGGGAAGAGTGTGGCAATACACAAAACTAAACACCTGCAAGATCTATTCTTGCCTAGAGTGGGGGATAGATATTTTAATACACTTTTCCATTTTCAGTCAAATTGCTTATAATTTTAATAATCCAACTGGTAGTTTTTTAGTAGACTTATTTCTGTATTGGCTTCAGCACAGTCTGACTGTGAAATGATTTTCCTTTTACTTCATCTAATAGTACATTCACATCTCTTCTCCCCTCATTTGTTTGCCTTGAGAATATAAATATTGACCCTCAGTAATATTTTTTTTATTTTTTCTATTTTAAAATAACCTTTTTTCTTTCCCATAGTGAGCCTGTCTTATCTAAAGAGAATGTAAAGTCCTCTTCTAACGCTAACCATTTAAACTGATTTTCTTGAGAATTTTGTAAGAAACATTGATGAAGATTTCTGGTGTTCAACGGTGTTCATAGCTAGTTAGGTTTTGGGATTTGGAAGTATCAGCTTTTGCTTGAAGAGTTACACAGTTAAAAATCTCCAGTTTACCTGAAATCAAGGGACTATTTCTGTTTCTGTTAAGATTTCATTATTAAAACCACTTTACATAGATGCCTAGCATGAGGTCCTAAAATGATTTTGTAAGCATCATATATACTTATTTAGAAAGAAGGAGAATATTTATTTTCTTTGGTTAAATGGCTCAAACACTGTTTACTTGTGATATATTTTTTTTTAAGGAGAGTGGAAAAGCAGTTAAATGATATTAGTAAACATTCTGAAATGCTACAGGGTTATATATATGTTAAGTATTTTTGTACAGCATTCAAGTCCTAAACTAGCCATGCATAGATCATTCTGTTGGTTGTCCCATTTTTTCCCGTCTGTAAAATTACAGACAAAAATAATGCCAACCAAGGTTTTGGGGTAAAACAACATTAGACAGAACAGTAAGAATTGCAGTCAAACTTAGAGGTACCAGTGCAGCCTGTTTGGCAGTACACTGCAACTAGAATATTTCACCTGAAAACTTGTTCAAGAAGAAAATTTTTTAAGCTATCCAATAGTCATGTAGGAAAAAAAAGTATCTGTTTTGCTTTTGATTAAAATAGAACTCACAAATGCTAAGACCAATATTCTGTAATATTAACACAGAGTCCTTCCATTCCCTGTTCTAAGTCAGCTTCAAGACACTGATGGATGGATACCTGTTGCATTAAGAAATATTTTTTTAATTTTTAAAGAGGATAAACTCCCTGTTCATTTATAGGCAGTGATGCAGTTACCTCTTTTCATGCTAAGATCTATCTACAAAGACCATATAGATAGCCATTGTCAAGTTTTCATTAGTTCCTGACATCATCTATTGTGTCAGTCTTGGCTAGCTTGACTATAGGTTGTGCCATGTTAGGGAGCTGTTGAAGCAGTAACAGAACCAAGCTCTAGTCTCAGCTCAGTGTCTCGAGTCTTCAAAAGGATCAGGGTATGTTTTTCCCTGAGTGCCAGCTTTTCTTGTTTCAGCGGCTTATTGACAAAATACTAGTTATACTGCTCTTGTTCTATTCCTTATCTGGTCAAGGATCGATAAATACTGCACATCTTACAAGAAAGAATGATGAGCTTTCAGACAGGAAAATAATATATAAAAATTTAAAGTTTATCTTATCCAAAACTGAGTTTGAATTTAACCTCCTAGTGGTGTAATTCCAGTATAGACCATTGAGAACGAGTAAAGGATCCTTATAATCATTGAGAAGAATCTTGGCTTCAAAAATATTGGACACAGAAACTGAGACAAATGTAGTCTGCCAGTTTTGATCTATTTTGCAGACTCTGAGCAACTTAGCACTAGCATCTATAAAATGTTGTTCAGTCTTCTAATTTCTTTTTTAAGAATGACTGGAATTAGCTTAGCTTGCATAGAAACTTTGGCCAAAGGGAGAATTTTATTAGTAGTAGTATTTTTAGACATGAAACTAGTGTTCTACAACCAGTGTGCTCTGTTCTTCCTGCTTTCTTATTTGATTCATTGTCATTTGATTATTTCAGGAGTAGAATTATATTAACTATCAGATATAGTAATTTTTAATTATAAAATATGATTATTTTCTGCTAATTTGAAGATTGCAAAATGTATAACTTAGTTGCCTGTTGTAATGACATAGTTAAAGCCAGAAAAGCCTTGCCCTTTCTTCAAAATACTTGGCTATTACATGATGTCTTGGAGTGATTCTATGGAAGGCTTTCACTGTCACAATAAGAGGCCTGTGACAGGTTGTGCAATGCTTATCTTGTACTAAAGTCACATTCGATGAGGGGAAACTTACTGTTCAAAGGAATTTTTATTCAAATTACTGTTGGATTTCATTGCTTTATAACTTTCAAGTAAGTTCTTTTCAATATTTTCCTTCAATTGAGTATTACAGCACAGTGAGAAATGTTACCACGTCAATATTTTACTGTTTCATGACAAAGCTCGTATTGCATGGGTCCAAACTGAACAACCTGTGCTGCTGTTCAGCTCTCTTGAATCACCTTTTCAGACTAAACCACTTGAATCTCACTAATCCCAGCTCAGCTAAATAATTTCCATTCAAATTGACAGGCTTTCCAAGAAACAAAAATTGAAAACAATTGGCTCAGGAAGTGTACAAAGCATATGTTTACAGTATTTTTGCCCATTTACTCAAATTGACGGAGCCAAGTGACACAGAAGGTTGAAACTGAACAAAAATTGTTTTAGTTATGCATGGTTAGAAGATGAGTAGCCAATTCATCAACTCACTAGAGCACATAAAATTCATTTCAATTATACCTTTAATGCCAGTCTGTGTCACTTGTCTTTTGCTTCATTTATTGCTGCAATGATTTTGCTAATCTGTCCTATGTAAATGAAGTTTATTGTAATAATTTGTGCAGGCTCATGAATATGTATTTTAAGGGTAAAGAAAGTTTTAACTTGATGATGGATATGGCAATGAATTTTATAACAAATACAATTTCTGTTAAAAGTTGCTAGATCTAGTGGACTTCAGAGACCAAGAAATTTTTCCTTCCCGGCCTACGCTCACTGGCTTTGGTCTGCTCTTAGAGCCAGTGATGCCTCCTCAATCTGATAGATGGGCAGCTGCTCCAGTTCTGTGATCTCAGGTCCACTTGGTAGCAATGTTGGGAAGCTACTCCATACATTCACAGTGACATATAGGCTGGTTCACATGCACACGTACACACACTCACAGAGAGTGCTTGTAAACAGCCACACTGGTCCACCCAGACGGAGATCAACGCCTGGTCCACATGAGCAGAAACAGAACTGACATAAACACGCACAACACGGGTGTCCCCGTCTAGCTCTTTATCTCCTGCTGGTCAGAATCATGAATAAATTGAGTAAGTAGAATATGCACATTAAAGAACACTGGTGTCTTCTGTAGCTGGATCCCTAGTCCTTGGCTTCCTCCAGCTGCAGCTCCACAGACCTTCATGCCCTTTATAGTGATTGTCCCACTTTAACAGCTGGCATGCAGACCACTTGTTGCACAAGAGATGTTGAGACAAATTGATATCACAAAGATTTACTAGAACGATCTGTATAGCTCCTGGCATACATCAACTCTAATAGTGAAATTCATCTTTGCAGACAAACAATATGAAGATGATTATAACAGAGAGAGACAGAGTGAAGAGAAGAGAGAAAGGGAAAATTCTCCAAGTAGCTAGACGGGAGTCCTAGATGTGTCTTCCCCTGGGAGTGGTTATCTACAGTGTTTCAAGTGGTGATGGCAGTGAAGATGATGATCATCACTTTGCGTGATTTTCCAGCGGTACTATACAATTTTCTTTGGAACCTGAGAAAATTCTCTACTGGTTGATCCAGCTCCTGGCACTGGTTGCAACATTTTAATTATTGCTGCACATTGATTGGAAGTTAAGCATCTGCACACAGGTGTTGTTGTATTCTATTTATCAATCATTTAAATTACTACAATCTACTTTGTTTTGCACCAGGTCTGATTCTCTCCACTGTAAAGCTAAATTTGCCAAGACATAAAGAAACCATAGAAAGAGATGCAATTCTGATGCCAATGCTATCATTAAAATGTTGAGAATCTACCACAGACAGAGTTTCAGGGTTCTGCAGGTGCAAGACCTCAGACTAGCCCAAAATTCTTTAGCAGATCATTAAACACACACTTTTGTGCAGCAAAGAGAACATTCATGTGGAAAATCAGCAAAAACAGTTTAAGAAGAACAAATTGAGGTGATTAGGACCAGGGGTCAGTCAGACAAGCATGCTGACCAACAACCTGCTTACACACCACTGTTTCTTTTTTTATTGCCTTTTACCTCTTTTTTCTGACACACGTTCCTCACTTTTGCACCCCCCTCCACCCTTCCATTAGCTCTTCCCTAAATATCCTCTAAGTTTTATAAAATCCTTAAATTCTCTTCTTCCTGCATCTCATAATAAATCTTATTCACATTTAGGCAATAATCTCCCTTTGGTTTGTGTTGCCTTCTAACTCCAGTTTATCCCATTGATGCATCTTGAGGGATTTTACACTAGGGACAATTGGTCTCCTTCAATACTCTTTGAGTAGCTGCTTGGCTTTCTCTGTTTCACTGATTCCTGCACCAATCAATGTTTTTTTTCTGATTCTTGCCAGGCTCTGTGAGTTTAATGTTGTTGCCTTTCAATTAGATAACCTATCAATGTTAAAGAAAGATTTGATCAAAAGTTAGTCACAGAAGTCCATATAGGAGAGAATATATTGCATGGAAAGGCTAAAATCTGGGGAATAAAAAAAAAAAACAAACCAACAACAAAACAACACCCTCCCTCCCCAAAACAATACATCAAAAACCAAAATAAACAAACAAATGACAAAAGCAAAACCAAGCGAAAAAAGAAAGATATATTTGGAGAACACAGAGTTTATAGAAGTGCTAGTGCTTATCTACTCTTTATAGCAGCCTTACTGCGAAAACTTGCTGACCACATAAATTAGTGTTCTACCAGATGTGTGACAATCCAGCTTGGTAAAACTATTGTTGGAAACTTGAGAACTAAGGCAGAGTTGAAGGGCCCTGGGTCTTTGTTTCCTAGACTGGACGCTTCCTTGTATGGCATCTTTCACTCTTTCACGTGTCATATATTCCATACTGGAAAGAAAATCTCACAGAATCCAACTTCAAAGTTCATCCTCTGCATCATTTCAATGTCACTGCCAGTGACAGCTTGTTTAATGCACCACTGCAGTCCCATCACTTTCCTATATTGTTTTTCCAATAACATTGTATAAGTATCAACAGAATAGCATAAATATCTTAGAAAATTGACAGGTATATATATGTGCAGAACTAAAATGTAGAAAAGCTTGTGTGGGCTTCAGCAAGCACTAAACTTGATATCTGCTATGGTAAATATAAGTTCAAAGCATTAAAAATGACAATATTATCTCAAGCTAGTAAGATTTGATTTTACTTTTCTTGCCCTATAAATTAAGAATAAAATTTTCGGGGTTTTTTTTCCCTGAAAACATTCTTCTTTTGACAATAAATGAATCAGGAAAAAAATGAAATATGAGCTTTTCACATAATAATCTGAGACTTCAGTTGCAGTGTTAGAACAGATATTAAATGTATTTCCAATTGATTCATGCTGATTGGAAATGCAATGGAGAAATGCTTAGATGTTTAATCTTTGTCAAACAGTTGGATTCATGGACACTATTGAAACAGGTAGGAAACACATAAAAAACACTGGTTTTGGATTTTTAAATCAGGTCTTCACAAATCAACAGGGTGGGTCCACCTGACACTGAAAAAGTTGTAATTCTCTTTTCAGGCTTACTCATTGAACAGGTTAGATGGTCATTATATTTTATCATTTGGTAGTCTGGGACTGCTGATTTTTAATATTTTGGGTTTTTATCAGGTTAGTCACAAATTATGCCTTTTCCTGACCTAATTGATACATTGATATTCATATATTTCCATACCAAAACCAAATGAACTTGTAAATGTGCCACATGTCCCAGAGGTCAAGAAAAGGATTTCAAGGATTTGGAGGGGATTTGTATGAATCAGATATTGGCAAATGTTCATTCATTTAGAAGATTTCAGTTTCCTGAAATTCCTCAGTTATTCTCTTAGTTTGGATTCAGTTTTAATCTTGTTGGTGTCTTGTTTAAGGAAATCTGGTTGGTGACATAAAACATACAGAGAGCAGTGACAGCTCAGGCTGAAGGGAGCAGGGCTGCTCCCACAGGACTTGACACTGCACTTGGCACAGAAAAAATGGGAATTGCAGAAGTCAGAGTACTTCAGTGTTTTTCCGCATGGTTAACCATAGTTGCTCAATGAATCTTTAGGGAAGTGCCTGATAGTCTTAAAGCACACATTAGTGGCTCTTAAATGTCCCAGAAAATGTTACCTTTTGAATCCCAGCAGACCACCTCTGCTGCTGAACTCTGTTGAGCCTCAATTTTTTCCAAGACTGTGCACACATGAATTAAGAGGAGGGGGGAGGGAGAAGAGGTGTCAAATATCTTTGTGAATCAGTGAAGTACTAGCTCTAGGGATTTGTTTTGTTTTTCTGTTTCAGACACTCACTCATATGAAGCTTTTCTGCTTTGTTAAAACTGCCATGCCATTGCATTGAGATTTAATATTTGGTGGAACCCAAAGTATTGTCTCAAGAATGATATCTCACATGGAGTAAAACTGAAAATCTTCTTTACATGACCTCCTCTATGCGGCATTGCTGAGTCTGCACCTCGAGTTCTATGTCCAGGTCTGGGTTCCTCAGTGCAAGAAATACACTGAGGTGCTGGAGCATGTCCAAAGAAGGGCAACGAAGATTTGAGAGGTCTGGAGGACAAGTCCTGTGAGGAGTGGCTGAGGGAGATGGGGTTCCTCAGCCTGGAGAAAAGGAGGCTCAGGAGGGGCCTTAACTCTCTCTACAATTACCTGAAAGGAGGCTGCAGCCAGGTGAGGGTCGCTCTCTTCTCCCAGCCAACCAGCAACAGGGCAAGAAGAAATGGCCTCAAGCTGCACCAGGGGAAGTTCGAGCTGGATATCAGGATGAATTTCTTCACTGAAAAGGAGGTTAAATATTGGAACTGGCTTTCCAGGGAAGTGTTTGAGTCACCATCCCTGAAAGTGTTCAAGAAATGACCGGATGTGACATTTAGTGTTCAGTCAACAATGTTCAGTCAAAGGTGTTGTTAAGTCAAAGATTGAACTCAATGATCTTGGAGGCCTTTTCCAACCTTAATGATTCTACGATTCTATATTTGCAAAAGTGTCACAGTAAAAAACTACAGAACTGATATTGGTGAGGTAACAGCAGATAATTATAGAAACTATGTTTTAAAGGATCATATTTATGTTTTGATATTAAATGTTTAGTGGCAACACATTTGTATTTTTCACTTGTACCTTATAGTGTTGAGTTTACCAGATGTCTCAGATTATACCAAATTTCAGATTTTACTGCAGAGCAAATAATAATGATGATTCTGGCAGCAAAAGCAGTGACCAAAATATAGAACTTCAATTTCTAGTCTGTAGGAAAATCTACTAGTTCAAAATTCCTTTCATAAAAAATGAGAGAAAAAATATTAGAATTTTAGGTCTGAAAGCAAACTTTGAATTCCAAAATGTTTTGAAAAAAACACCATGGTCAAGATCAAAATGAATTAACATTATAAGAGCTGGAACCACAATTCTAGGAAACCCATCTACCATAAAATGTTTTGGCAATCCATATTTCCATTAAATATTTCAGATTTGCTAAAGAGATATTTTCAGAAAATCATAGTTTTATGATTCCTGTTCTTTTACTCCAAGATCTGTCTTAGCTTGCCTTCAGGACAAAATCCTTATCATGATTTCCATGCCACTCCACTAATTTATGCTTTGAAAACCTTGGATGTAGTGTATTATTGAAGAAATGTGATTTTTAACATTAGTGGTGCATAAAATGTCGATGCATACTGATCCCCTGCTGGAGTGTCTCTTTATGTAAAAAAGCTCAAACATGGTTTAGTGAGTAAAGAAGTAATGTTACGTTATATTCAACCAGGCAATCACTGTGTTATACTTTCTACCAAAGGCAGAGTACATAAAAATAAAGATGACACATTAACTCATAATTGCAATGGGACTGGCAGGCCCTCAGTACATATTTCAGTGCCCTTACTTTTATATCTGTCAGCTTTCTGTATCTTGTACTTTGAAACCTCTTATGAATCTGCACAGATTAGAATTGTTTTGAGTTCACTGCAGATTGTTGCATGGTGAAGGTGTTATTTGTGCAGTTTTATAGAGTTGCTATTTTTGTTCTCTAAATATTGGTAGTTTTCATGACATAAAAACACTGAGACAGGATGCATCCCATGTTTACACTTGGAAGGAAGACATGAAATCTATGTCATAGGATTCCTTTATACAGAATATGTGGAAACATGCACAACCAACCCACAAGTGCAAATAAATCCTACTCTGACTGGTCTTCAAAGTATAGGTTTTTTTGCAGACCATAACTACAACTTTGGAATTGTGCTGATTAATAATCTCTCTAGAAACTATTCAAAAACTACGAGGAATAAGTTTGACAACACAGGCCAAGCTGAGTCACTTTGGAAAGTGTCTTAAATGAGTAGACCTGCTGAAATATTAAGAAATTATTTTAAAAACTTGTTTAAAGATTATTAAAATGTACTTGAATTCTCACAGTACTGTGAGCTATGCATGTTCTGATATTTCCTGTTCATGATGGAAAATATTTTTATTCCAGGTTTTCTGTTCTGAACACAATTACATAAAACGAATATTGTGTGCAGTTACTTTGAAATTCAGAGGTTTTTGGATCTGGCCTGCTTGTTTTAGGAAGCATTTTACTAAATTTTTTTTTTTCTTCACCTGAATCTGGGACGGTCATGTTTTTGTTCTGATTTTCTTGATTTTCTGTTGAAAATATGCTGGTACTTCAGGCTCCATTACACCTCTCCAGCAACAGATTGAGAGAAAAAAGAATAGTTGTAAGATATTTTCTGTTTTATTCATCTGGTTGTTGAACAATAATTTAGTGTCCAGCTGTATTCAGTAAAGAAATGGTATTAAAAAAAAATATATAGCACCTACATTTTTAAAGAGTGTTAAATTACTTTAAAAAATCTAGTATTAATAAACTGGCATATACTCAAATTAGTATAGTCCACAGAAGTGGAGAACAACATTGCACACAGCTGTGGTGATTTGTGTACTGATACTCACCTTCTGTAGAATGGTCCTTCACTTTTAAAAATCTTTTTTATGGCAATGCAAATAAAATTTACTTTTATGTTTGTATTATGCTGTGCTGATAATTGTCGTATTATTTCTTTTTGTATATAAATGGGAAAAAAATAAAAAGAAAAAAAAGAGAATCCAAAATGAAACTTGGTGAGTTCTGAAGTCTTTTTTATTAAAGGTCTAGTAATGGAATTAACAGTAAGATAATAGTCAGATTATTTAGCACAAGACTAAATGAGTTAGGCAGGAGTGAACTAACTAAATTATATATTCTGGTATAAAATAAAGAACTATTGCACTCAAAATAGGTGCTGAATTGATAGACATATTTGCAGAAGAGATGGATATATTTGCACAATCTTCTGAAAAATCTCAGATCCAAATATGTTATTTTTTGGCTCTCTTAAATTTGGTTTTAAATTTTTGCATGTGCAGTATACTTGGTGAAATGTTACCAAAATATTAGTAGTCTCTTTTCTTCAGCTATGACCATTTTTAAAACAGTTTTTAATCCTCATGCCTAATTGTAAGATGAAGTCTTCTGAAATTAACAGATATTTGAAAAACTGGCTCCAAAGGCACAATATAATATGTAATAACTTAGATCTGTTTTAAATTAGTATGATTTGCCAATTCCACAGCTAATATTTTAGCTCTTCTGGCAGTTGTGTGAAACTGCACATTTCAATGTTCAAAAACCTCCATCAGTGTAAATGGGTTAGTTAATGCAATGCCAGCACAGACACAGAATAACCATTACACAAGAAGATATTGAAACGCAATAAAATTTTTTAGGAAATTTTTATTTAAATTCTTCACTGAATTCAATGCAAGTTGCCTTATGTTGATACATGATGACAACTTGAGCTTTTGAAAGAAAACTTTTTTCCCTTACGGTTGACTTGAGGCAACTGTAAGCTAAATATCTCAGTGTTTACCAGAAATTGCTCTGTTTTTCTAAACTTCCCGATTGAACCATTTTCCTTTAGGAGAAGATACTGCTTTTGAAGGAGTTACCTCATATTTGCATTTGAATGAACAGCTGTCTGGAGAATAGCTTGTAACCAATTGTAATGGAATTAAGCATGCTGCTAAACTTTATGACTTCTAGATTAAACACCTAATTTTATGACATTAACCTTGTTTATTAAATTAGCCCAACCTCTAGTCAGAGTCTAGAAGTTTCAGTGTTGAAATTTTGAAATACCCAAAACAAAATATTCAGCATATATATAAAACAAATTCTACCAACTGCAAAGAAGTCATCTGTATCAGACAAGAAATTCAGGAAAAAAATTCTATTTAATTATGAATTTACAAGGATGCTTTCAGAAAATCTAGGCTGCATATGCTGCCACTATATTATTATTATTATGTCCCATATAATTTCAGGTCAAGTGCTGTCTTAAAAGAAACAGCTTTTCAGCATTCTCAATACATTTTCTTCTGAGGTCTTAAATTCAAAGGCGAAGGGTTTTAGACTTCTATGCTGTTTGTCAATACCCATCTTTCCCAACAAAAAAATAATGCTGACCTGTGGGAAAGACGCTAGAGGAGAGACACAAAAACTGATCACAGGGCAGGAACACTTCTTTGAAGACCTGCGGAAAGGGTTGGGACAGTTCAGCCTAGAGAAGAGATAGCTCTGGGAAGACGTTATAGCGAATTCTAGGACATAAAGGGGACCTACAAGAAATAGAGAAGAGGAGCTTTTCACAAGGGAATGTAGTGATAGACAAGAGGGAATGACCTTAAGCTGAACGTATTAGGTATTATCTAACAGATTAGATATTAGGAAGAAATGCTTTACTATAAGGGTGATGAGGCACTGGAAGAGGTTGCTCAGAGAGGTTGTGGACTTTCCAACCTTGGAGGTGTTCAAAGCCAGGCTAGATGGGGCTCTGTGTAACCAGGTCTAGTGAAAGGTGCTCCTGCCCTCAGCAAGGCATTGGAACTAGATAACCTTTAAAGTCCCTTTAAAGTCCTTTTTATAAACCAAACCATTTTAAGATTCTGTGATTCTCCTCCAGAATTTTGCTTGATAAAGAATTTCCTCAAGCCCCGCAGAAAATCCCATTACTTGTAGTGGGTTGATTGACATCAGACAGATGACCAGTCACTAGTGGGATTCCATCCTCAGCCCTGTGCTCTTCAACATCTTCAAAAATTACTTGGATGCAGGACTGCAAGGGATACTAAGCAAGTCTACAGACAATACAAAACCGACAGGAGCTGTTGACTCCCTCAAAGATGGGATTGCCTTGCGAGAGACCTGGATAAACTAGAGAACTGGACAATCACCAACAAACAACAATGAAAAGTTCTGGATTCTGCACATGGGATGGGGCAGCCCTGGACATATATACAGATTGGGGAATGAGATGCTGGAAAGCAGTGCCATGGAAAAGGACCTAGGGGTCCTGGTTGTTGGAAAGTTGAACATGAGCCAGCAGTGCCCTGTCAGCCAGGAGGGCCAAGTGTGTTCTGGGGGGCATCAGACACAGCATTGCCAGTTGGGCAAGGGAGGGGATTGTCCCGCTCTGCTCTGCACTGGTGCAGCCTCAACTTGAATACTGTGCAGTTTTTGTCACTGCAATAAAAGAAAGACATTAAACTATTAAAGCATATCCAAAGGAGGGTAACAAAGATGATGAAGGGCTTTGATAGGAAGCTGTATGAGAAGTGACTGAGGTCACTTGGTCTGTACAGCCTGGAGGAGACTGAGGGGAGACCTCAGCGCAGTCTACATCATCATGAGGGGAAGAGGAGAGGCAGACACTGATCTCTTCTCTTTGGTGACCAGTGACAGGACCCAAGGGAATGGCCTGAATTTGTGTTAGGGGAGATTTAGACTGGATATCAGGAAAAGGTTCCTCACCCAGAGAGTGGCTGGGCACTAGAACAGGATTCCCAGAGAAGAGGTCACAGCAGCAGCCTGACAGAGTTCAAGAAGTGTTTGAACAATGCTCTTGGGCTCATGGTGTGACTTCTTGGGGATGGTCCCATGCAGGGCCAGGAGCTGGACTCGATGATCCTAATGGGTCCCTTCCAACTCAGCTTATTCTGTAATTCTGTGGACAGGGGTGAGAAAATATAATGAAGGGCTCATGGAATGAGATAAGGTCTGGGAGAGATCACTCACCAAATACCATCACAGACAAAACCGACTCAAATTGGAGATATTAACTGAATTTATTACCAACAAAATCTAAGCAGGATATGAGATGTAATATAAATTTTAAAAACACCTTTCCCCCATCACTCTGTCCTTCCCAAGCTCTACCTCCTCCCTTGCAGTGGTGCAGGGAGAGAGGGAATGGGGTTATGGTCACTTCAGCATACATTGTTTCTGCTGATGATCAGGGAGGGTCCTTCCCCTGCTCCACCACGGGGTCCCTTCTATGTGAGACAGTTCTCAATGAAATTTCCAATGTGAGATCATCCCATGGGCAACAGTTCTCCACAAACTGCTGCAAAGTGGGTCACTCTTCCACAGGGCACAGTCCTTCAGGCACAGCCTGCTCCAGCTGTGGGTCCCAAACAGGCTCACAAGCCCTACCAGGAAACCTGCTCCAGCATGGGCTCCTCTCTCCACAGGTTTGCAGGTCCCTTCCAGGAGCTTGCTCCAGCATGTTCCAGGAGCCTGTTCCATGCAGGAGGATCCTGCATGGTCCTCCATGGGCTGCAGGGGCACAGCTGCTTCACCATGGTCTGCACCACAGGCTGCAGGAGGATCTCAGCTCTGACACCTGAAGCATCTCCTCCTCATCTTTCTCTACTGACCTTGGCATCTGCAGAGTTGTTCTCACATATTCTCACTCTGCTCTCCCCTGGCTGCAATTACAATTGCCAAATAACTTTTTTTTTTCCTTCTTAAATATGCTATCACAGAGGAATTACCACCATTTCTGATTGGCCTGGCTTTGGCCAGCAGTACATCTGTCTTGGAATCAGCTGGCATTGGCTCTGATGGACATGGAGGAAGCTTCCAGCAGCTTCTCACAGAAGCCAACTCTGTAGACCCCGCAACCAAAACCTTGCCAAACAAACCCAATGCACTCCTAAAAACAGGCTTTCCTCTAGAGTAAATTCTTGTTATTATCTTTGTTATTTGCATTGAGGGATGTGGAGAGGCGTTTAGAAAAAAAGAAATAAAAAAACAAGCACAAAAAAATCCCCAACCTAGACAAAACCCACAACCACACATATTTTTTTTTTTGCAGAGAAGTAGTTTCTGATGAAAGGGCTTGGAGTTACTTCTTGTTTCATTGCTGTTTTGCTTTTTTAAAACTGATGTCCTGAATTTTGGAAAAAAAGGCACCCAAGTTTACTTGGGGTATATTTCTAGTAACATAATTCCTTTGCTATAATAATTAAATAATTCAGAGAGACCTTTGTGAACTATCTTCTAGAGATTATAGAGAAGATAGCATAGAGGGAATTGACTGAGTAAATAAATATTAATTTTATTCTAAGCAGCTAGATGATTAAAACATCTCAATGTACATAATCTCTAGGTTATACTCACCTGAATCTATGTGAAAAATGAAATTATAGTGGAATATTGAACAAAATAGACCTGGAGCATAGAAACACCTTACTTCTGGTAAACTAAAGTAAAAATGGGACCATACCGTCATTGATTTCTTGTTGTTGTTGTTGTTTTGCTTGTTTTGGCTCTTTAAAAAATTCTACTATACCTAAAATTGTCAGGAAAAAATTTGGTCATTTAGAGGAATTATTTAGAGAGAGGAATCATCTGAATATTTTCTATTAACAGTATGCAGGAGGCAGCTAGAGATGCTGTTCTGCATTTAACAACATCTTGCATACAGCTGTGAATAATTGTACCCATGCCAAGCAGGCTGCAGATTACCATTAGATGAGGAAAATGTTAGCCAGTTTATATTTAGTATCTTAAATCTTGAAAATAGCAACAGGAACAAAGCAAAAGGCTTTTACATGACAGACTTGATCTTTCTGTTTTATGCAGCATGGTACCAGAAACTGGAAAAAAAATCATAAAAGTAATAGTGCATTTTCTCAAAAAAAAAAAAAAAAAAGACAAAAGAAAAAAAAGAGAATGCTTTCCCAAATACATTAACTCCCTTCCATTACATTAACTCCTTTCCATTCTTACAGCATCTGTTTTAATTGACACAATGCAGGCAGTGAGCATTTGCATGAGACTGAAACTGTCCCCTGTTGTTGAGGGTAGAATACCTATTATTCATGCTGAATGCAAATTTGTCATCAACTGTAAACTGAATGCCTTCAATTCACACAGAAAATATAACCATTTCCGCTTTAGGTGTTCTGTCTGCCACTCACATATATACATATACATATACTGGTGATGTGCAGATCTTGTATAAATTTTCTTTTTGCAGTAAAACATTACTGTTTATTCATGCAGAACCAGTCACTCACCCACCTGTCATGAAAGATCTCCCTAATATACTACTCCTACTATTAAAAAATCTGTCCACTTACTTTTTCTGGGGGTTTGATAGACATGACAGTGTTTTTCTAGACCAGTATTTATACGCGAAGCATCTACGTTTTCCAGAAGCGGCTAGTTTGAGAAGACTACCAAACCCTCCTAGAAGAAATACTGCAACATACTGTTTAATGGCCTCCATTCCATTCAGTGATAAATATTTTATTTAGCTTATGTGACCATTTTGTATCAATACAAAATTATCAGTAATTATAGGAAAACCTAAAAGTAACTTCAAGAAATAGAAACACTTCAGAAGCCTGAAAAGACATTTGTTAAGGCTCAAGTTCTTGTTACTGTAAACAGACTACTGCTGATAAATATACTTATTACATAAGCTAAAATGCCTTAGCATAAGAAAAGACCTTTTTGTTGATATGAGTTTGTACTTAAGTCAGTTCAACTTCATGGATCCCTGGCAAAAAAGTCATAAAAATTTCCTTCAAGTGCCCTTGTAAACTGTGTTACTGAATAGCAGCTTTTGTTTTTTCTTAGGGTTCCCAACACAAGCATATCCATTGTTAAGATACACATAATGCTGATGTTTCTTGCTAGAGAGTCTCAGAAAAGGTCAAGACAGGTTTGAAAAACAAAAAGTTACAAACCTAATTAGAGCAGGGTGAGTTGCTTCTGACTTCACTTGTAAGACGTCTCTGTTAAGTCTTTGGCATCTTCTTCCTTTATTAAAAAGGAAAAGGAGAAAGAATCATAATCTTACCTGTAGTTCAAAACTAACTTTCAGAATTCAGCTTTGGACAACAACTGAGATATCTTATTTCCCAGGGGTAGATGGTGCCTTTTATTAAATTGATTAAGAAAGAAAAATTATTTAATTTAGTTTTTATGTGTTTTTCTGACTCTTCTAACTGCTCATTATGTTGGATGACTGATGACTTCATCATGTGTTGTGGGTTTTTTTCCTAAGGCAAGCAGTTCTTTTCAATTGTAAGACTTGCCATTATTGCTTATGTATACAGAAGCTTTAGTTACTAGGTTATTATTTATTTGCCATAGAAAATTTTGAGGATTTTGCAGGGTTTCTTACACTGTTCTCACTGAACATGTGCATTTAATTCTGAAGCTTTGATTCCACAAAAGTATTAACACATTCTTGTAGCTATGTACTTGCTAATTCTTGCATTAATTAATGTCTATGTAGTGTTGCATCAAAAATGTTAAGTCTGTGATGTATTTCACCTATAGGGAAATTCATCCTAAATGTCTACAGGATCGTAGGATCATAGAATCATAGAATGGGTTGGGTTGGAAGGCACCTTAAAGAGCATCTATTTTCAATCCCTCTGCTCTGGGGCAGAGACACCTTCCTCTAGACCACGTTGCTCAATGTCTCATTCAACGTCACCTTGAACACTGCCAGCGATGGGGCATCCACGGCTTTTCTGGGCAACTTGTTCCAGTGCCTCGCCACCCTCATAGTAAAGAATTTCTTCCATATATCTAATCTAAACCTACCCTCCATCAGTTTGAAGCCATTCCTTCTTGTCCTACATGCTCTTGTAAAAAGTTTCTCTCCAGCTTTCTTGTAGACTCCTTTCAGGTACTGGAAGGCCACAATCAGGTCACCCCGAAGCTTTCTCTTTTCCAATTCTCTAAGCCTGTCCTCATAGGAGAGATGTTTCAGCCTTCTGATCAACTTGGTGGCCCTCCTCTGGACTTGCTCCAACAGGCGCTCATCCTTCTTATGCTGGGAACCCCTGAGCTGGATTCAGCACTCTGGGTGGGGTCTCACCAGAAGGGAGAGAGAGAGGAAGAATCACTGCCTCCTGGTCAGGCTACTTTGGATGCAGGCCAGGTTTGATGGTGAACTTTGGCTTTCTGAGCTCTGAGTGCACATTGCCAGGTCACGTTCAGCCCCTCATCTGCCAGCGTCCACAAGTCCTTCTCAGCAGGGCTGCTCTTGATCTGTTCCTCCCCAGCCTGTTTTGATACCGGGGCTATCGCATCCAGATGCAGCACCTTGCACTTGGTCTTTTTAAACCTCATGAGATTCCTGTGGGCCCACATCTTGAGCTTGTCCAGGTGCCTCTGGATGGCTTCCTGTCCTTCAGGTGTGTCAGCACACCACTCAGCTTGGTGTCATCTGCAAATCTGCTGAGGGTGCACTCGATCCCTTAATCTATGTCATTAATGAAAATGTTAAGTAACACTGACGATACAGACCCCTGAGGGACACCACTTGTCACTGGTAACCTTTGGGACTCTGAGCTTTTAACCACTGTCCTCTGAATGGGACTATCCAACCAAAATCTTATCCATCTACCAGTGCACAGGGATCTACAGCTAAAACTGATCATGTTACCCAAGGTTCTCTTTACAATCATTGTAGGGACATTTCAAACTCAACATAGTTGCCAGCAGGTTTTTTTAATGCACATTATTGAAGTACTAGACTATTTCATGCTCTAAAAGAGCCAGTGCTTGATTCTGGAAGCTGCTTGTAAGGGAGTTCTGTTGTACATTTCATAGGATGTTGATAGAGGATCATTCGGACATCCTGTCATTCTTCTTGGGCCTCCATCTGTGGCAACTTGGAGGAATTTTGGCAGGAAACCCTATAGTACTGAGTATAGGAGAGGAAAAATAATTCAGCATTTGGAAGTTCAGCATCAAAGCTCATACAAAATACATCCAATGATTACCATTATAGTGGATACAAGCTAATATACCATCTGTATGCAGAAATTTGCTGCTCTACACCATTGCTTATTCATTCAAACAGAGATAATGAGATTTTTTAATGATGATCTTCATGTCACAGAAACATTAATCTGCAGGGCACAAAAAATGAAATAAAACCTGAAAAACATACCCTCTCTCATCACTTGAGGGAGAATGGACGATTTTTCCTAAATTTGAAAAAATGAGTATTTGCAGCACTAATACACCTATTAACTATATCACAGAGTCTGTTGACCACTATCTTATGTAAAGTTCAAGCTTCATATTTTTATTGGAAGATGTCAAACTCTTTGTTTTATAAAATACTAAATAATCTAATTTGCATGGGCCATCCATAAACCAGATTTTGACTATATTACTTTACTTAAAAGGATTGTAGCTGAATTGGTCAATTCTAGAGAGAATTGATCTTCTCAGATGGAATTCACTAGGCCTGTGAATTCATTATAAATACCTGGAGACACACAATTTGAAACCTGAAATATCTATTTGAGGCTTAAACACATTAATTCTCTTTTTCAGCAGTTTGGAGTCTAAAACATTCAAAAGCCCCATTTTATTAACACATTTAATTAAAATTCATAAGGAAAAGACCTAGAAATAAGCTGGCCTAAATAAATATAAATCTATGTGGATTTTTATTTGAAGACCTTTAAATAATGAGGACTTAGCAAAAAATTAAATGACAATTTGATTTGGCCCAGCTGATATTTCATTCAGACCTTGGGAAGACCATTCCCTGAGCTATTCTCATCTTTTAGTTGCTAGTCACGACTTCTTTTTCCATTTAAAATAGCAGTTCAAGAAATTCACGAAGACTTCTCACAATTGCTTAGAAATCCAAAAAAAATCAGCCATGCCTAACAAGCAGCAGGTCTGCCATACACATTCCAGAACCTGGAAGTCCTGAACAATCCTGTTGACTGTGAGTAGATTAATGGTATGCTATATGTAGACAATGTGCTATGTCTTGGAAGCAGCGATTAATGAACTACGCTGCATAGTTGCCATGTGCCTGTTCAGTATGCCTGACTGCTGGGGAAGTATCGGGTATATCTTCGCACATGTGTGACTCCCTGGTACATCACATACCTGAAAAATTCGGTGTGTTTTGAAGACAGTGGTTTTATGGCACAGGCACAGACCAACTGTGATGCATGTGTATGGTATGTCTGGTGCTTTCAGGCATCACAAACTTGCTGCACAGGAGTAACTCTGTACAATCATAGTTTTTAGGAAATCCCAAACAGCTCTCATTCCTCCTCAGGACTGTCTGTAAGGAAGTTAATGTTGACACTGTCTGTGACTCATCCAGAACAGTCCTGACAAAAACATCCACTTCAAATTGGTCGTTTGTGAATAGGTTTCAGCATCTGGCTGCCACATGTCACTGTTTGTCATACATAAGTTAGAAACCAAGATAGTGCCATCTTCATAGTCCTGTCTTCTCATTTTACTCTTCAATGAAAGGACTTCTGAAAATTAAGAGGAGCTTTTTTTTTTCATTTTAATTTTGTGCTAAAAATAATTTCTCTAACACTGATGTCTCTGGAAGTTTCTTTTCCTTTAAGTCAAGAATGATGGCAAAGATGAAGGTCACTTTCTTTTAACCTTAATGTCGATAACTAATCTGTCATGAATGGATATTTGCATTTTTTTTTCTCAGTAATAAGTAAGAAAATAATTTAGAATCTCTACAGCTTTAACACTATTCACATTAAGAAAGACAATTTAACTACCTTAGTACCATTTGGGTACGCACCAGTGCTGAATACAGAGGGACAATCACTGCCCTGGTCCTGCTGGCCACACTATTGCTGACACAGGCCAAGATGCCATTGGACTTCTTGGCCACCTGGGCACACGCTGGCTCATGTTCAGTCAGGTGTTGACCAGCATACCCAGGTCCCTTTCTACCTGGGCACTGTCCAGCCACTCTGTCCCCAGCCTGTAGCACTGCAGGCGGTTGTTGTGGCCAAAGTGCAGGACTTGGTACTTGGACTTAAACCTCGTATTGTTGGATTCAGCCCATCTATCCAGTTTGTCCAAGTCTCTCTACAGAGCCGTGAGGAGTTTTAAACTTTAATGAGTTTATAGCATAAATTAAGAAGTCATTTGGTTAAAGAAGTATTTAGCTCAGAAATGTAGAATTGGACACCGTAGTTTTAATTGTTTGTGTAAGGATATAGTCATGTACACTTTCAAATTTCTTTAATGTGCTGTCTACTTTGCATTTTAGTTTGAGATGTTCTGTAATACTTTCATCATTGTTAACAGTTTTTATTTACCTTTCATATTCTTCACCTTCAGTTTGATACACAACTGTCTTGTCTTCCGGTTCTCTTGCTTTCTGTGGCATTTCTACTTCTGGAAGAGATATCATTGACCAGCTGAAAAGAAAACAATTTTCTATAAACAATTCTGAACCCCAAAAACTGTTTCCAAAGTGTGCTCCCCATCTAGTGCATGAAACTATACAATATGCATTTATTTTTTTTAACAGGCAAGGAAAGTAAATTATAAAGTGCGAGGTTTGATAATGAACTTTGCTCCACATCTTTGGGAATCATTGGCCTAGAAGCTGGCATTTCTGTGGTTCTAAACAATATAGCACTTACGGAAAGGGCAGTCAGATTAAAAATAGACAGTTCTTTGGGCACATTTGTGTTATAGTCCCCAGGCTGGTCTTGTAATTGAGGAGTAAATTAAATTGGATTAGCTTTGAATTTGTCTTGACAGGTCATGATGATCAAGCAAAGGCAGTGGAGCATGGGGTGGTCAATCATACTTTAAGTGAAAACAGAGTATACACATTGGATATATGTGATATCCATTTCTTAAAAACATTTAATCTCTCGTGGCTACTACCAAGGCAGGAACCAGATATTTTTTCTTTAAGCTGGACACTGGAAATTATAGCATACAGCTTCAGAGCAGCAAGATAGACTCAGCCAAAAATTATACTCTTTTTTCTTTTTTCTACATTCAATAGCAAAGTGATTCTCTTTGAGCAATTAAACTGAATATTCAATAGAGAAACTGAAATAGAATAATCACTGAATAATTTGACTAGGAATCGTGCCATGAGAGTAACAGCCATTGTGATATCCCTGGAACTAAATGTGCTGGAAAATTCATTTTTCTTTTATTCTGGAACATTTCCTTGGGTCTACTGAGTTGATGAGTGCCCTCCTTTCTGTTTGAACTTAATTGAAAATGGAGGTGCTTGATATCTCTCATGTGGTGCTTTGTTTTGTATGATGTCAAAGCTTTGAATGAAAAGGATGTTCTTGCACTGTGTAGTGGAAGTTCTTATCAAATAAATTTGGAACATCTTTAAAAATATCTTTAGTTTGGAAAGTCTGGAGCCTGATGAAAGGGACAGTCTTCATTCAGTTGATTATGAATGGCTAAAAATTACATATGTAGTCCTGAACAATGGCGAAGCATTCTAAGAAAACTGACTTACGTAAGACATTACATTCATTTCATTCTAGGCAAAATTTTTTCCAACACTTTGACCCTGATTTACCTGTGAGAAGCTGTGCTCCTATTCAAGACCTTAGATAGCTTTTCTTTAGCTAGTCTGTACATATCTTCACTATTTGCCAATGTAGGGGTTTGAGTTCTTC
>VWPU01017193.1:0-30448 GCA_013398955.1 Callaeas wilsoni
TGTGTCCAAACCGGCACACAAAGGAACAAGGAGAGGAGGGATTGAGGAGAGAGAGGAAGGAAGAAGGAGCAGAAACAAGGAGAGGAAGGAAGTGAGGCACGCAGAAGAAGGAAGAAGGGCAGGAATGAAAAAGGAGGAGGAAGGAGAAGAAGGAATAAAGAAAGAAGAAGGGGAAGAAGAAGAAAGGAGAGGAAGGAAGGAGGAAAAGGAAGTAAGAGGAAGGAGCATGAAGAAAAAGGAGGAAGGACAGACAGGAAAGGGAAGGAACAAGGAGAAGAAGGAAGAAAAAGGAACAATGAGAAGAAGGAAAAAGCAGAAGAAAAGAGAGGGAGAAACATGGAGAAGGGAGAAGGAAGGAGGAAGAAAGGAGAGGAAGGAGATTTGCCTCTATGTCAGAGGGAAGGGGAAGGACATCCCCCCCAAATTCATACCCGGCAGGATGGCGCCGGCAGTGGGGTTGTCCTGCAGCTAGGGGAGATGCTGGGCTGGGAGATGGAGCAGGAGAGAGGGGGAAAGGGGCAGTGATTTCCTCCTCACCTGCCTGGGTGTCCCAGGGCATCTTCCTCTTCCTCACCGCCTCCTCCTCCATGTGGCCGAAGTTTGGGAATGAGAAATCTTGTTTTGGTGGAAAAAACAAGATATGAGTGTGCTGGATTCCTCCTGCCCAAGTCCATCTCTAGAAGTCACCATGCATCTTGTCTCCACAAAAGCCTCTGAAACACTAAGACACAACCCCCAAACCCCCAAGATTCAGCCAAAACTCCCTTCAGAATAGGAAATTCAGCCTCAAAAACTACAAACCGTCAAGATTTAGCCCAAAACCCAACAAAAATACCAAGATTCACCCCCCAAAAACTTCAAAAGATCAAGATTCTGCCAAAGAAAAATCTCCCAGGAGTTCCCCCTCTCTGATGTCTCCACTTTGGTGTTTCAGTGGTCTCCCTTGTCCAGGCTGCTGAGGGTCCTCCGTGTATTGGGGATCCCCACTCTCCGGGATGCCAGGCATCCCGAGAATCCCAGAGGTCTCTTCACTTTGAGTTTCTGGTGGTCGCTCTTCTCTGGGCTGCTGAGGGTCCAGTGGGTCGTCGCCTCCCCCTCCCCCGTGGTCCCCCTGCTTAGGGATACCGCGGGTTTTGGGAGTCCCGTGGGTGTTTTCACTGACTCTCTGCTTCAAGATGCTGGGGGTTCCAGAGCTTCCGCCCACTCCGGGTTTCCCACTTTGGCGTTCCCTGGGGGAGCCCTCTCCAACCTATCCCCTTCCCCTGGCTGCCGGCGGTCCCCCCTCTCTGGGTCCTCCGTTTCTGGGTCCCGAGGGTACCCCCTCTCCAGGCTTCTTCCTCTCCGTGCTCGACCCCCCTGCAGGCTGCTGGGGATGCCCCAGCTCCGCTGTCGCCTCTCTCCGGTCCCCCCTCTCAGGGGCTCCGCCCCCCACACCTCGGCTCTTCCGAAGGGCCCCCAAAACCCGTGTCCCAACTCCCCCCGCCGGTATCGGGCGATCGCCACGAGGGCGGGCTGACAATGGAGGCGGCGGGGCCTGACCAGGAAGACCAATCCCCACCGCGGCTCCGGGAACCCGGCATCCCCCCGCCCACCGCCGGGGCTCTGCGGCCAGCCGCCACCGGCACCACCCCAAAAAACCCCACCTCCCGGGGACCCTCCAATATCCACCCAAGGGGCATTTCCGGCTCAGCTTTGGAGTCCCGGAAGACCCAAAGATTCCCCTCCCAGAAAAACTCTCCCAGGAACCCCCCATGATATTTGCGGCGAGCTCCCCCTCCCTGGTCACCTGCGGGATGCGGACGGGAGGACCGGCGCTCCCAGGCCGTGGGTGCTGCAGTTACAGCGACCTGTGGACGTCTAGCTCCTCCTTTTCCTGCCCCTGATCCTGCCCCTGCTCCTGCTCCTCCTCCTCCTCGTCCCCTTCCTCTCTCTCCTCTTCCCCTCCTCCTCCCCTGGCTGCTTTTTTTTCCTGCTGAATTCTTACTCCTCCTCCTCGTCATTCATCCGTCCTTACTCTGCGTCTCCTTCTTCATCCCTTCTTCTCCTCTTCCTCCTCCTCTTCCAGGCAGTCTGGCTGTGTGTATAGACTGGGAAAGGAGAGGCTGGAGAGCAGCTGCGGGAAGGGACCTGGGGGTCGTGATGGATGCGCATTTGGGTCTGAGTCAGCAGTGCCCTCGCATCCAGGAGGGCCATCTGTGTGCTGGGTGCATCAGGCCCAGCATCGCCGGCCGGGCCAGGGACGGGACTCACGGAAAAAACATACTGTTAATTACTTACCAAAATCATAGCAGGATAATGAAAAGTAAAATAGAATCTATAAACACTTTCCCCGACCCCCTCCCTCTTTCCCAGGCTCTCCCTCCTCCTTCCAGTGGCACAAGGAGATGGGAATGGAGGTTGCAGTCAGTTCATCACACCTTGTTCCTGCTGCTGCTCAGGGAGAGAAGTTGGGAGTCCTTCCCCTGTGTGGGTCCCCCACAGGTCCTCAAGTCCTTCCAGCAAAGCTGCTCCAGTGTGGGCTCCTGTCCCCAGGGATCCACAGGGATCCCAGCACAGGCCTCCCACAGGCTCACATCCTTCTTTTAGGCATCCCCCTGCTCCAGCGTGGGCTCCTCCAGTGGCTGCAGGGGAATCTCGGCTCCAGCACCTGCAGCAGCTCCTGCCCCTCCTTCTGCACTGCCCTGGGTGTCTGCAGAGCTGTTCCACTCACATGTTCTCACTCTGCTCTTCTCTGGACCCAATTCCATCTGTACAAGAATTTTTTCCTTCTTGAATCCATTATCCCTGAGGTGTCACTGCCACCTCTGTTTGACCTACCCGTGGCAGTGGGGTGTCGTCCTGGAGCCAGCTGGTGTTGGCTCTGCTGGAAATAAGGAAGCTTCTGGCAACTTCTCGCAGAAGCCACCCCTGTAGCCCCCTGCCACCCAAACCTGGCCACACAAACCTAACACAGGCACTACTGAAAGAACATTGGAAACACCTTGCTTTCCTTTTGGGAACTATTGGTCAGGCCGCCCCTCACATCACAGGTCCCACCTGGCCTGCCCCATTTGTCCAGTAGGACAGAAAGAAAAGAGAGAAGAGAAAAGCAGGAGGAAGGAGGGAAGGAGGTAGAGAAAGAGCCAGAAAATGGTATCTTGGGAACAAGAGAGGGATAGGGACATGCACCAAGATGGTGAGAGAGACAGAGAAGTGGAGAGGGGTATCTGTGGTTACTGCAGGCCCTGCTTCTTGCACAGATGGGAACCTGGTGGCACCAAATTCTGCTGGTGGGCTCCTGAAGTGGATGTCAGTGCCTTTCCTTGGGAAGTACAACATGGGCCCATTGTTGCTGTGCAGGTGATTGCCGCCCAGGAGAGTAAAAGGCCAGCAACAGCTTTCTGTCCTGGCACCTTTTGTATGGGAGCAATACCTGGGCTTACTTGATTTTGGGAGGTGGGTTCAGGAGGAGGTAAGAGCAATCTCAATAACTCACCATCAAAATTTGGAGCCCGGCTCCCTGGTCAGCCTCAGAGCTGGGGCAGTCCCCATGCACAGGAGACACTCCAGGAATGCCCCTCATTCCCCCACCTCCTGCTCACCTTGTGCAGGTAGAGGAAGGATGATAAGCCCAAGCATGAAGCCCCCCACCCCTGATGCCATCTGACTGCAGCTCCCCCCGAGCACCCCAGGGAACTGTTGGGAGAGGTAAGGGAGGATGTCATGGGACACCCCTTAACACCATCTCATTCCCTCTTTTCCACCCTTCTCCTATGCCTTTTCCATAGTACCTCCAATCCCCAGCTGCACCCTGAACTCTGTTTGAGGTCTCAGCCCCCTCCCATTCCCCACACTGTGGATCTGAGCTCACCTAAGAGCTCCTCACCCACACCTGGATGTGCTCCCAGCACCACCAGTACCACCAGTGCCACGTACAGCCCTAGCTCACAGGAAGTGGAAAACAAATAGGTGATTGTTGACAGCCAACATGGCTTTACAAAGGGGAAATCATGCCTGACAAATTTGGTGACCTTCTGTGGCAGGCCTGCAGCACTGGTGGATGGGGCAGAGCAACTGATGTTGTCTGTCTAAACTTATGCAAAGTGTTTGACACTGTCCCTCATGACATCGTCTCCAAAGTGGAGAGACAGGGATTTGATGAATGGAGCACTTGGTGGATAAAGAACTATCTGGATGGCTGCATGCAAAGAGTTGTAGTCAGTGGCTAATTGTCCATGTGGAGACCAGTGAGGAGTGGGGTACACATTGGGGCCAATACTGCTCAGCATCTTTTTCGGTGACATGGACAGAGGGACTGAGGCACCTGCAGCGTGTTTGCTGATGACACCGAGCTGTGTGGTGCATCACACGCTGGAGGGAAGAGATGGGCCATCCAGAGGGACCTTGGCAGCCTTGAGAGTGAGGTTTTCACTTCATGAAAACCTCATGAAGTTCAACAAAGCAAAGTGCAAGGCCCTACGCCAGAGTCATGGCAATCCCAGACACACCAACAGGCTGGGTGGAGAAATGATCAAGAGTGGCCCTGTGGAGAAAGACTTTGGAGTGATGATAGATGCAAAACCCACCAGGTGCCAGCAGTGAGCACTCCCAGCCCAGAAATGAATGGAGTCTTGGGCTGCCTCCAAAGGAGTGTGGCCAGCAGATCGAGGGAGTTGACTCTGCCCCTCTACTCTGCCCTTATGAGACCCCACCTGGAGTCCTGTGCACAGATCTGGTGTCCCCACCATAAGAAGGACTTAGAACTGTCCGAGAAAGTCCAGAGGAGGTAATAAAGTTGATAAGAGGACTGGAGCACCTTCTCTACGGAGACAGACTGAGAGAGCTGGGGCTGTTCAGCCTGGAGAAGGCACTGTCGTTTGGAGACCTCAGAGCACCTGTGCTGGTTCTGTCTGGGGTGGCGCCAATTTCCTTTGCACGGGAGGTGGTGGAGCTGTGTTTGGGGCTGTGCTGAACACGGGGCTGAGAACACTGACATGGGTTTGTTCTTGCTGAGCTCAGCCAGAGCCGAGGCCCTTCCTGCCCCTCATAAGGCCACAGCGGGGAGGGGGTGATGGTGCATGGGGAAGTTGGGAGGGGTCATGGCCAGGACAGGTGACCCCAGCTGACCCAAGGGATATTCCAGACCTTATGGCATCATGCTCAGGATATAAAGTGGGGGGAAGAGGGAGGAAAGGGGGGACCTTTGCAGTGGTGGTGTTTTCTTCTCAAGCTAGCGTTCTGCAGGATGCGGCCCTGCTGTCCTGGAGGTGCTGAGCACCCGTGTGCCCCTGGGGAGTAGTGAACGAATTCCTTGTTTTGCTTTGCTTGTGTGACGGTTTTTGCTTTCTGTATTAAACTGTCTTCATCTCAACTGACAAGTTTTCCAGGTTTTACCCTTCCAATTCTCTTCTCCATCCTGCTGGGGGAAGAATGAGCAAGCAACTGTGAGGGATTTGGGAGCTGGATGGGGTTAAATCACAACACTGTCAAAGGTGGTTTTTTACTGAGAAATACTACAAGTGTTAAGCAATAGATGGCAAATGTCTGTTTGGGATGGTCTTCAGAGATTATTCTGTCCGAATAAGAAAGAAATGGGAAGTGGAGAGCAGCGTCAGCCATCACCTTCCAGGCATGTGGAGAATCCAGTCCACATATTTTGGCAAGTGACACCCTTGCAAAGGCCCATGGTTTACATGAGTCTAAGCATGTAATGCTTTAGAGCATTTGCATAAATGTATCATTTTTCCTTCCTGAGATCAAACTCCTATAGCTGGAGATGAGAAGGAATTTTCCGTCATAATCTGCATCTCATTCACTGGTGTCCCATGGGTGACCACCATGACATAGCTGGAAGCTTGTCTTCAGAAAAGATTTAAAAGTAACAGGGTGACATGGATGGCTGAAACACAGTAGCCTGTGAGATTCATGAACCTCTCCTGTTTGCTCATGTTAGTGCCTGTGAATGACTAATCAGTAGATACGGTGAGCTTGTATTCCTTCATTTCCCTCCATCCTGTGGACTAATTGGGACGTAGAACTGTTAAATAGGGATTTAATCTAGGCTGGAGAATTTTTAAGGTATTTATTATTGTATACGATGGATCAGATAACCTGATAATGCAGCCAGCATGTCAGAGTGGAGAAGAAAAAGGCGATTACTCAGAAGTTAAGTGCTCCAGCAATGCTCAGCTGATACACAGTATTTTAATGATCATCTGAGAAGAATTTGAGTAGCCCAAGGGAGCTGAAACCTCCCACTGTGCTGTGATCAGCATCAAAGAACCCCTTCCCAATAAACAACTCCATCATTTCCAGTCAGAAAAAACAAGGGATGAGATTTGTACAGTGTGACATCTCATAAAGGCACATCTACAACACATGCCAAAGATTAAGCTTCTCTAGAAGTGGCTGTCTTGTAAGAAAGAATCCCGTTACAACAATTGGCAGGAGGAGACATCATTATGTCTTAACTGGGAAAAGCTCACTCACTAGTGGAGTGAGCTCAGCTTCAGTTCTGTGTTTAGGGGCTTTTCTTTTTCCTTTTAAAAACTTATATTAAACTGGCTTGGCCATTCTCCAGCCAGGCCATTCATCAGCCAGTTCGAATGTAAGGACGGGACTCAGGTTTCTGTAGTACCACACCAACCAGAAGTTGCTCCTACGTGATTTTGCTATCAATGAATAAACAGATCATTTAAAGTGTTATTAATTTAGAAAACAAACCCTGACATCTTTGTCTTCAAAAAGATACATGAGAAAGGACAGTGTTGGTGTCAAGCAGTGTAGGGCTTAACACTGGATGACCTTACAACTTCCTCTGCATCATCTACGTATTAAGGAATCTTCAAGGTCTGGGGATTGGGTCTTTCTAATTCTGAGACTCTCTGGCCATCATACTCCCACTTCCAGAGACTTTCACTGCTGGGACCAGAGCCCCTTCACAGTGGCGCCCAAAGTGCCCTGACAGGCCCTGCAGGACTCCCCATACCCTCCACTCTCACAGTCAGACCGGGTTTCCTCACTGGTTCCACCCCAGGTTTCCCACGGCAGTCTCAGATGTCTCATTCCATAAAGCCGTTGATTCACGGTGCAGTAACGCAGAAACAGCCTGAGCTGGTGCCTCCCAGGAGGGACCCCCACAAAGGAACCCCTTGGTTTTATCCCCTCGCAGTCTATGTGTGCCCTAGTCTCGAGTCTCAGCTCTTACTCCAGAGTCCTTGGCTCCTGCAGTGTCTCTCAAGCCTCCCTTGGCTGCACCACAGGACCCTGGGTCCTTTATTGTGCAAAGAGTCGACAGTTCACTGCCTCTTGTCTCTCTAGACTCCCCCCCAGAGTTCAGCCTGCAGCTCCACTGCAGCTGCTCCCAAGCCACCTGCACCAGGTGTGTTCACAACCCTGCAGGGTCTCCTGGTGTCCACAGGACATTGTAACACTGCAGGGCCTCATGAAAACAAGGGGACTGTATTGGGTTTTCATGGCCAGCTTTTGGTAGTGGGGATGGGGGGCTACAGGAGTGGCTAATGTGAGAAGTTGCCAGAATCTTCTCCCATATCCAGTAGAGCCAATGCCAGCTGGCTCTGGGATGGACCTGCTGCTGGCCAAGGCTGAGCCCATCAGAGATGGTACTGATATTTAAGAAGGAAAAAAACCTTCTTGTACAGATGGAACTGGGTGCAGAGAAGAGCAGAATGAGAGTATGTGAGAGGAACAGCTCTGCAGACACCAAAGTCAGTGGAGAAGGAGGGTCAGGAGGTGCTCCAGGCGCTGGAACAGAGATTCCCTTGAGATTGGATGCCCAAAAGAGGGCTGTGAACCCATGGGAAGTCCATACTGGAGCAGGTGGATGCCTCAAAAGGATATGATGACTTGGGAAGACCGTGCTGGAGCAGACACCCTGCAAGGACCTGCAGAGAGAAGAGGCCACGCTGGGGTAGGTTTACTGGAAGGACTTATGGCCCTATGGGAGACCCATACTGGGGGCAGGGGAAGGACTCTGACTCCTTTCCCTAAATAGCAGCAGGAACAAGGTGTGCTGAACTGACCATGACCCCCATTCCCATCTCCCTGCACTGCTGGAGGGAGGGAGAGCCCAGGAAGGCGGGTGGGATAGGGAAAAGGTGTTTTTAGGATTTATTTTATTTCTCATTATCCTGCTCTGATTTGGTAGGTAATAAATTCAGTTCCCTCTTCCAGGCTGAGTCAGTTTTGCCTGTGACTGTGGTCGGTGAGGGATCTCTCCTGGTCCCTATCTCAGCTTCTGGGCCTTTCCTTATATTTTCTCTCCTGTGTCCAGATGCGGAGAGCAGGGACAGAGTGGTTTTGGTGGCACTCAGAATCCAGCCAGGGTCAACCCACCACCAGATCCTACATGGTCCAAGACTGCAGGAAAAGCTTTGGAAGAAGCTTCAACCTCATCAAGCACCAGTTGATCCACACTGGGGAGACCCTGGATGCCAAAACTATGGGAAGGGCTTCACTGTGAGCCCAAAGATCCTGGAACACCTCTAGGACCCATCTGGAGGAGGTCCCTACAAGTTCTCTGGCTGCAGGAAGAGCCACAAGGAGTCAAGGTCCCGCCAGAACTACCACCTGAAGTAGAAAGTGGTGACAAGTATTAAGCCCAGGGCCCCAGGAGCACCTGAGGGTTTCCAGCTAGACTCTGCCGAGCCCCAGGAAGGGGCTCGCATAGCCCCTCACCCTGTCTCCAAAATCCCTTGGGATCCCCCATCCATCTCTGCATTCCCCCCTCCAAGATCTCCAGGCTCCTGAGGTGAGCCCAAAGGAGTGGAAGTCCCCAGCTAGGGGACAAAACCCCAACAAACCCCAAATTTTTATCTCCATTTACCAATTTTCCCTTTTCCTTTACTTTTCCCCTTCCCGTGTTCTGCCACAGGGGGTGGAAGCAGCTAAGAGCCCAGCGCTGCCCATCCCGACCTGCCCCGGCTCCATCCCTGCTCCTCCTGCGAGAGGCAAGAGGTTTTGGGGGGAAGGGTGGGCACTGGTTGTGGGGGGAGGAGGAGAAGGAATGGAGGAGGAAAGATGAAGAAGGAGCGGGAGAAGGGATGGCAGTAAGAAGAGAAGGAGGTAGGATTACGGAGGAGAAAGAGGAGGAAGAGGAGAAGCGGGAGGAGGAGCAGGAAGCGGAAAAGGAGGAAGCTCACGGGGCCACCGCTCAGTGTATCGGCAGCCCCACCGGCCCTTTCCCTCGGGAGCATCGCCTCCACCCCCACATCCCGCAGGTGACCGGAGAGGGGAAGCTCGCCTCGAATATCTGGGACGGGGGGATGGAGGGCCTTTTTTTTTTTTTGGGCTGAGATATTTCAAGTTCACCCCAAATATCTTGGCGTGGGTCTCTGTTTTTGTTTTTTTCTTTTTCTTGGGAGGTGGGGGTAGTGTTTCGTTCTTGCAGGATTCCAAAGCTGAACCGCAAATGCCCCCTGGGGGAATATTGCGGGGTCCGCAGGCGGTGTTCTTTTGGGAGGACGGTCCCAGTGGCGCCTGCCGGCAGGAGCGCGGCGGTGGCCGGGCGATTACCCCGCGAGGTGGGGCTTGGCCCCCCGGGTCAGGCACCGCCGCCTCCACTGTCAGCCCAGGACTGCATGGCGGTCGCCCGGTGCCGATGGCGGGATGCGGGGGAGGTATGACACTGGTTTTGGGGACCCTTCCGGGACAGCCGGATGGGGTGTGGCAGCTCTGGGGCCCCCAGAATGGGGACAGTAGAGAGGGGCCATACCGAAGCTTGAGGACCCGTAGCAGCCTGGAGGCGGAGGAAGAATGGAGAGGAGGAGGTCTGGAGAGGAGGGAGCCTGAAGAGGGAGTCTCGGGACCCCCGCGACCCTGAAATAGGGAACCTGGAGAGGGGAAATGCCTGGAAGCCTGGACGGGAGGGAGGATCCTGAAAGGGGGAATCATGGAGAGGGGGGACCCCCAGGAGTCTGGAGAGGGGGATCGCCTTATAGTCCTGAGAGAGGGGACCCCGGAGAAGGAAGGAGCCTGGAGAGGTGGGGAGCCCTTGGATCCCCGGGATGCTGAAAAGGGAACCCTGGAGACAGGGGACTGCCAGGGGCCTGGGGGGGGGGGACCTGGAGGGGGGTGGTTATGACCTGCCTCTGAAGATTATACTGGTGTTTATCTATCTATCGATCAATCAATCAACCAATCAATCGATCTATCTACCTACCTACCTACCTACCTATCTTTATGCAGGTTTTTTTTAAACAGTTTGGATGCAATGGAAAGGAGGTAGGCAACCGTTTTGGTTATTATTATCTGTAGAAATGCAACAATATAAAAGCATGAAAATAACACGTAAGAAAATGTATAAGGAAAGGAAGGAAAGAGAAAGAAAGGATAAGAGTGGAAAGGTATAACGACCTGTGGATCCAGACATGGGATTTGATTGTTGCAATTTTGATGGCCACAATCTTGATTTGTTGGGGGTGGGTGAAGCCCACGAAGCACAAAATTCAGTGGGTTAATATACACTTGGGTTTATGGAGGAAGGTCCATGTACTTACCCTGAAAGGGGGAGTTTGCACTGTCTGTTACAACACTGTGGGTTTGTTACAACACTGTGGGTTTGTTGCAACACTGTGGATCGTGTGGAGTCCTCTGGTGGAAGGCCCCAGAAATGAGTCTGTGGCATTTCAAGGATCTTTGATGGTTTATGACATCTGTTAAGACATAACAGCTGTCTCTCAGTCATTGTAGTTGAGCTAATTATGCCCCATCAGAAGGCATGAAAACCTTCAGCCCTATGTCTGAATGTCCCAGTATGTCCCTCAGGGAGGGGGGAGTTTTTACAACTGAGCCAGTTGTGCAAAGGATGAAATTGCCCTGATCAAAAGCACTGTCCCACCTCGCTGGATCAGCTGCTCCTCTTCCCTTCTTTGGCTCAAAGCCCAGCTTCTTGGTAAACAAAGGCTTGTCGTGGTCATCCTCTGGGGCTCACACTCTGCACCTGGGCTGTTCCCTTGCACATAATCTGTCAGCGATTGAAACTCGGACCCAGCATCGATGATGTAAGGATGTTTATTGAAAAAAGGCACAGACATTCATACTGTTTCAGCCTCCACACAACCATTTCCACTTGCTCCGTCTATGTGCTAGCTAATGCACAGCAAGCTATAATGTTACCTTTTATTTTCCACATTTGCTTATCTTGCTACAGGATGTTCTGCAATCTACAGCAGGATGTTCTGTTCTGTGCAGAAGGATGCGATTTCTGTAGTTTTTGCTCATGTATCTTTCTCATGGCTTTTCTCATAACTCCTGCTGGACCAAATTTAGCAAGTCAGCCACGCTGTTCATGTCGTTTAACTCATTCTGTTCTGCAACAATAGTCAGCAAAGCGTCCCCGCTTTTGCAAATGGCCAATTGTTTGAGCCATTAATCTGGAATGTTCCAGTCTCTCACAGGGGAGACCCTCAGAACCACTAATAGCTCAGAGAGGGGGAACTCCAGAGAGGGAGAACCCCTGGGACCCCCAGCAGCCCAGAGAGCAAGGAGCCCTGGGATTCTGAAATGGCAGGCCTATAGAGGGGGGGACCCCCTGCAGCCTGGGAGGGAGCACGGAGAGGGGAGAGCCCCAGGAGCCCTGTCATGACCCACTGGTAGGGAAGTGATATTTGTTATAAATTCCCATCAAGCTGAACAAACACCTGGACACATGTGAGGAACTCTTACATTTTGTTGTACCCAATACTTCCATGAGTTCTCTGCTCCCCCCACGAACTCCTCCAAGGTGCTGGCTTACAAGGCACAGCACAGCTCCACAATGTCCCCAGTCCCACCACACAGTTCGTGTGGAGAATGGGTTAGAACAGGAGAGGCATGCTTTGCCCAGGCACAGCCAGGGAAGGAAACAAAGAGTATTTACAGTGCTTCAATCCTGTGTTGGTGCTGCTGTGTGGATGGGCCAGAGCTGGACAAACAAAAAACAAAACGAGAGAGGAGAGAGAGAAAAAAAAGGCAGAGAAAACAGAGGCAAAAGAGTGAGGGGGCCTGGTCTGCTCTCTTTTCCAGTTCACCTGGTGCAGCCTCTTGCGTAAACCAGACTTTTGGTGGGATTTGTTCCTGTGGGCACAGCTGTCCCTTCTCCAGTGGGTGAGTCAGGGGAGCTGAGCACGAGTCTTGGGGCAGAGCAGGGAGTTCATAGAATCACAGAGTAGGCTGAGTTGGAAGGGACCCATCAGGATCATCAAGTCCAACTCCGAGCCTTGCACAGGACACTCCAACAATCCCAGCGTGGACTGAGAGTGTTGTCCGAATGCTCCTTGAGCTCAGACAGGTTTGGAGCTGTGACCATTTCCCTGGGGAGCCTGTTCCAGTGCCTGACCAACATCTGGGGTAAAAACATTTTCCTGATATCTCACCTAAACCTTCCTGACTCAGCTCCAGCTGTTTCTTTGAGTCCTGCCACTGGTCACAAGAGAGAAGAGGTGGGTACCTGCTCCTGTGCTGCCCCTTGGGAGGATGTTGAAGAGCTCAATGAGGTCTCCCCTCAGTCTCCTCTTCTCCAACTGAACAGATTAATTGACCTCAGCTACTTCTTATAAAACTTCCCCTCCAGACCCTTCCCATCCTTGTGGCCTCCTTTGGATGCTTTCCAATGGCTAAATGTCTTTTTTATGTTTTGGTGCCCAAAACTGCCCCCAGGACTCAAGGTGAGGCTGCCTCAGTGCAAAGCAGAGGACAATCCCCTCCCTGGCCAGGCCGGCAATGCTGGGCCTGGTGACCCCAGGACATGGATGGCCCTCCTGCCTGCTAGAGCACTGTTGATTTAGATCCAGCTGGACATCGACCAGGACCTCCAAGTCCCTTCCTATAGCTGCTCTCCAGCATCTCATTCCCCAGTCCACACACACCACCAGGGGCACCCTGTCTCAGGTGCAGAATCCTGCACTTGCCCTTGCTAAGCTTCACACGGTTGGTGATTGCCCATATCTCTGATTTTTTGAGGCTTTTTGCAGGGCCTCTCTGCCCTTACAGGAGCCAATAGCTCCTCCCAATTTACTGTTGTTGGCAAACTTTCTTAGTATTCATTGGGATCCTGCCTCCAAGTCATTTATGAAGATGTTGAAGAGAACTGGGCTGATGATGGATCCCTGTGGAACCCCACTAGTGACTGGTGCCAGCCTGATTTCACCTGTCACCCCTTGTGCCCAACCCGTAACACAGTTATCCAGCTGTGGGCTGGACAATTTGTCCGGAAGGCTTTTGGGAGAGACAGTATCAAAACCTTTGCTGAAGTCCAAAAAGCATTCCATCTGCTGGCTTCCCTGGATCAACCACATGGGTTACCCTGTCTTAGAAGGAAATCAGGGTTGACAAGCAGGACTTTCTGCTCATGGAGCTGTGCTGGCTGTGACCAATAACTGCAGTGTCCTCCAGGTATTTTTCAATACCTCCCAGAGTAATCTTTTCTATTATATCATTGGGCACTGAAGTGACACTGAAAGGCCTGTAGTTTCCAGGGTCCTCCTTCTTGCCCTTCTTGAAAATTGGGACAATTGCGAGCTTCCAGTTAGTTGGGACCTCTCCAGTTTCCCAAGAGTGCTCAAAAATAATCAAGAGAGGCTTTGCAATGACATCAGCAGCTCTTTGAGTATTCTTGTATGAATGACATCAGACCCCATAGATTTGTAGGGATCCAGCTGGATCAGTAGATCCCACACAAGTTCAGGGTCAGCTGGGAGTTGATCATTCTTGATCTCCAGCTCAGGGAACTGAGATCCCATTGGTCTGTCATCTGTGTTGAAGACAGTGGCAAAGAATTTATTAAACTCATCTGCCTTGTGCATATCCCTGTTTGTCAGGTGACCATCCTCATCCTGGAATGGGACAACGTTATTTCTACCCTTCATTTTGCCATTAATATATTTGAAAAAACTTTTTATTTTTCCCTACATTCCTGGCAGCTTCAATTCCAGCTGAGCTTTGGCCACACAGATTTTTTCCCTACATACAGTGTTGAGCAGCGTCTCTGTATTCTTCCTGTGCTATCTGACCTTTCTTCCACTGGGCACACACCTTCCTTTTTTTCCTTATGTCCAAGAGGAAATCCCTGTTCAGCCACGCCGGCCTTCTACCTTGCCTACTTGACTTCCAACATTTAGGAATTGCTGCTCCTGTGCTGTTAGAAGGTGATGCAGTGATGGACCCCAGCACCTGCAGAAACATTTTCCCAGGGTACTCATTTGTTCCCTGAACAGCCTGAGGTCTGCTCTCATGGCCAGAGTTGAAGTTTTGCTGGGACTTTTCCTCCTGTTAAACTTGATTGCTCTATAGTCTCTGTGGCTAAGATGGCCACCAAGCTCCATTTTGCTCACAAGATCCTCTCTGTTGACAAACAGCAGATCCAGGAAGGCATCTTTCCTTGGAAGTGTCTCTTAGTTCCTCGAAGAATAACTCTTCACTCTTGTGGGCCTGGCTGGGTGGTCTGTAGTAGACTCCCACTGTGACATCTGCGTTATTTGTTTGCCCCTTCATTCTCACCCAGACACTCTCAACTGTGCCAGCTCTGAGCTGTCACAGCTGTGAGCTCCAGACATTCCAGCCCTTCCATTACGTCCAATGCCACCCCACACCTCTCCTGCCCTGCTTACCCTTCTGAAAGAGCCTTTAACCATCTAACAGGGCACTCCCATCACAGTTGTCTCATCCCACCAGGTTTCACTTATGCCTGTGATGTCAAGTCTCTGGCAGTGGGCCAAAGCTTCCAGCTTATCTTGTTTGTTACTCATGCTGCATGCTTGGTGTAGAAACATTTCAGGTGTGGTACATTGTAGCAGGATTGAGGGATCCTTTCCTCAAGTTTTGGCACTCCATCCCGTTGCTCATCACTAGTGAGGCTGGTTTTATCCCTTCCCCCCTTCTAAGTTCATTCAAAGTTCTGTCAATGAGCCCTGCTGGCTCCTGTGTTAGAGCTCTTTTTTCTTCTGAGAAAGGTGAATCCCATCAGGTGTCAGTAGACCAGGTGTTCTGGTCATCTTATGGTCAAATAACTCAATTTTTTCCAATTGCATCAGCCTTGGACACACGCATTGACGTGATGGATCTTGCTATTCCTATCAGTATTGTTTCTTGTTACCAGAAGGATTGAGGAAATCTCTATGTGTGCTCTTGATCCTGTGACCAATTGTCTCAAGGCTTTGAAATCTCTTTTGATTGTCCTCGGACTTCTCTTTGTTATTTTGTCGCTGCCAGCCTATGGGGCCAGAGCCGGCTGGGCTGTGCTGGGGAGAGGCCCTTGGTGCTGCAGAGAGCTCAGGGCAGCTGGGAGAGCTGGGAGGGAGCTGGGCTAGGCTGAGAGAGCCTGGGAGAGAAACCATCAGTGTCCATCTCAGCCTGTGTGACCGTGCGGGGCAGGACTCAGCCCAGGGCTTGTGGGGCAGGGCCAGGCCCTGTGGAAGGGATTGAAAACAGGCAAGTGCCCCAGAGAGGAGGCTGCTCCATGCCCTTGGTGGCACGGACAGAGCAGGGAGGGGCCCAGGACATTTGTCACCCCCAGCCTCTCTCCCCAGCCGTTGCCAGCTCTGGCTGCTCAGCCCAGGTTTGCGGGGGAGTTTGGCCGTGCCCAGCTCCATCCTCCTGCAGGGCTCAGGGCCTGTTCCCGGCAATGGCCAGCCCTGCCCGGCCTCTGTGCTGGCCCGGAGCCCGGCAGAGCCCGGGGCAGGGCTGTGTGTGCAGGCCCACAGGTGGCACGGCCTCTGCAGGAGCTGGCAGAGGCTGCCCAGCAGGGAGGCCATGGGGCACAGAGCCCCGAGGCTGCTGTGGGCACCACGGCAGAGGGGCCGTTCCCACCCGCAGTGCTCCTGTCCTGGGCTGGGCCTGCACAGGGGCTGTGGGGACATGTGAAGGGAGCAGGGCTGGGATGTCACAGGTTACAAACAGGAGCCATGAAGACGCTGCCAGGAGGTGACAGCAAGGCCAGCAACAGGCAAGGAATTTCTGTGCATTGTTTGTGCTGTGGGGAGCTGCTTCAGAACAAGGAGGGGGATTTAATACCAGCAGACACTGGTACTGATGTTGAGGGATGCAATGGCTTCTTTGCCTGAGTCTTTACTGGAAAGGTCTCTCAGGTCTCTGTGTTCAGTGAAGGGCTTCAAGGAGGAGGAAAGCATGTATTGGCAGGAGCTTCACTGAGGGGAGGAAGGGGTTAAAAGCAGAAGATTTGGCAAGAAAGAAAAAAATAAGAGTTGTTTTCACTCAAAGATCACCTTTCAGCTGAAAGATGCTAATATTCGGTGGGGGAAATTTCACATATTGTGGTTGCTTTGGGTTGTTTTCTGTCTGCTTTGAGAAGTGGAATTTCTGCAGAAGATAACAGGAGGTTGTTAAAAAAGACCTAAAAAGCATGTTTCACAGGCTTAGGCCTCCTGGTGAGAGAGAAGAGAGATAAGAAGCTCGGAGATTGCAAAAGCAACGGCCTTGTGAAGGAATGTGCCTGTGATAGGCCCTGTGGTATGTTAAAGCAGGGGAAAACGCTTGGTGTGCACACTTTTTGCCCCTGTTAAGATGGAATAAGTTTAGGAGTGTATGTGTCCCCATTTTGCTAGTGTGGTAATAGGATAAATCTACTCTTTACACTTCAGCTGTGGATTTTGGCCATCTTGGTTACCTGCGTGTATTCAGTTCGCACACTCATGAAATCCCAGAAGGACAAATGCCAGTGTCGGCCCCTGCAATGGCACAGGCTGGAGCTGCCTGGCTGGGAGTATCCCTGTGGGAAAGGTCTTGGTGGACAGGGAGTGGGGCAGGAGGCAGCCGTGTGCCCTGGCAGCAAGGAAGGCCAGGAGCACCCTGGGCTGTGTGACCAGGCGATTAAGGATGTGGATTATCTAGGTTACTGTGCATTGGTTTTGGTTCATCAACACAGGAAAGATGTCTGGAAGCCTGAGCAGGTTTAGCAAAGGGCCTCCAAGGTGGGGCTGGAGCACCTTGCCTTTGAGGAGGCTGAGGGAGCTGAACTTGGATTAGATCCAGCCACATCCTCATTCACTTCTGAGAAGAAGTTTAGAAAGCCAGGGGGTCCCGGGTAGGTTTTGAGAGTGCTGGGAGTCCTTTCTGTACCTTCTATCTCAAAAGGAGCTTCCTTAATAAACTTTGTTTGAAGCTCCCACTTTGCCCGCAACAAGGAGAGCACTGCAGGGGGGCACCGGGGTCACTGGGAGCCAGTGATGAACACTGTGAGCACTGGGAGGGGGCACTGGGAATGCTGGGCACTCCATTGTGTCTCCCAGTTGCCTCAGTCCACCTTCCCACTTTGAGTAGGGGCTGGGTGGATCCCTGTGGTTTTAGGGCACGCCTACAAGCAGCAAAGGTTTGATTGACAGCTGGCATTTATTGAGGGGAGGAAAATGGAGTGGGGGGTGCTGAGGGTGCTGGGGGGTAGATGCTGAGGGTCTCTAGGTGTGGGGTCGTGGGGTTGCTGGGGTTGTCCAAGTGAGGGATGCTGGGTGACAAAGGTGTTGGGGATGGCCATATAAGGAGTGCTGGGAGTGCTGGGTGTACTGGATATCCAGATGCTGGAGGTTCTGTGTTTTGGGGGTGCCCAGACGCAGGATGCTGGGTGTTCTGGAGGTGCTGGGTGCACAGGGTGTCCAGATATTTGGGTTACTGTGTGCTGGGGGTGACCAGATGTGGGGTTCTGAGTGTGCTGGGGGTGCCCAGCTGCAGGGTGCTAGGAGTGCTGGGGGTGCTGAGAGGGTGCAGCTCCCATGCTCAGATGGAGATGCTGTTTTCTGTCTCCAGTGGGTTCAGGTAGTTGTATCTCAGCACAGCCTGGTGGTTCCTCTCCTCAATCCGGTCCCGGATCTCCTCCAGCCGCCCTTGGAAGGCCCGGATGATCCGCCGGGGTTCTGCCTCCGTGAACCACTCCTCTGGGTACTGTCCCAGGAGTCTCTGGGGGGGGGCAGGGACATGGATCCTTCAGCTTCAACTCCTTGGTGCCGTTTGGGGGTTCTCTGGCACCCTGGTAGGTGTGGAGCAATGGTGGCCATCCCCCAAGCTTGGTGACACCAAAGGTGGTGACATGCACCCTTGTGGGCACCTCTTGCAGTTCCCCAGGCCCACAGAACTGTTTAGGGGGGCACATGGGGACTGTGGGGCCAGACTCACCCTGTCCTTGAGTTGGGAGCTGAGGAGGATGAGAGCCACCAGGATGTTGGCAGTGGTGGCCACCTCTGGGATGGTGTCGAGGAAGTGCTGGAGGAAGGCCCGGCCCTTCTCGCAGGGTGGTGGGTGGCGCATGGAGGACGGGGCATTGGGGACAAAGGCCCCCAGGTCATACTGCAGGGGGATAGGTCACTGCAGAGAACATCCCCCCGAAACAGCGATGGAATGGGTGGGGACATCCTCCCGAAACAGCGAGGAGACAGGTGGAGACATTCTTTGGCACAGAGAGGGGGCAGATGCAAACATCTCAGCATGGCAAGGGAGATGGATGGGGACATCTCCTCCAGTATGAAGAGGGGATGGATGAGGACATCCTTCTGGCATGGGGACCCATTAGGTGGGGACACAGGGTGAGGACATCCTTCCAACATGGAGATAGGATGGATGGGGACATCCTTCTGACATTTAGAGAGGTGGGACATAGACCTTGGTTCAGGATGGGGACATCCTTCCTATGCACAGAGGAGTGGGAGTGGGACATGTCCCCAGCACGGCTCGAGGACAGCTGGGGATATCCTTTGGGTCTTTGGCCCATGTCCCACCTGCCCGTTGTTGACAGCCGCGTGCTGCGCCGAGCAGGTGAACATCACCATGGTGAGGAACTTGATGAGCTCCGCCGCTGTCTGCAGCGAGGAGGGAACACCTGGGTGGGGACAGCCGAGAGCCTCAGGGACCTGCCTGTCCCCTGCCTCCCCTGGGGACATCCTGTGGCAGCCACAGGTGTCCTACCTGAGGAGGTCTTGCCCAGGAAGCCATTGGTGAAGATATCCATCACCCAGGCCTGCAGCTCGGTGTCCCCGCTCACTGCTGCATCCTCACCGTAGTAGAATGTCACAATGCCAGTGACAAAGCTGCCATAGGGATGAGGTGATTGTGAGATCCTGGGGCACTCAAGGACCACCCTCCACTCCCTGAAACCAGTCTCACCTCTCAATGGCTTCCCAGAGGCTCATCCCATCGTCTCGGTAGTGGTAGTTGGGGACTTGGGACATGCCGCGGTGGCGGATGTCATCGGGGAGGCACAGGGATGTGTAGGTCACCTGCTCCAGGCCTCGCTGCACCACCAGCAGCAGCCCCTGGTAGGTCACCCCTGAGCCCTGGGAGGAGGACCACGCTCAGGTGGGGAGGGCAGGACATGCCAGGCTTTAGTGTCCTCCAGTGCTTCCAGTATACCACAGTGCCCCACAATGCTCTCAGGGTACGAGTCCTCCAAGTATACACCCAGTGGCCCCAGTACTCCCATATACCCCAGTGCTCTCCAGTGTCCTCCACCCCATGTTCTCTAGTGTCTCCCAGGTCTCTCATGCTTCCCAGTGCCCCCTAGTGCCCTCAGTACACTACAGTGATCCTCAGCAATTCCAGTACACCCACTGTTCCCAGTACACCCCAGTATTCCACATTGGTCCCAGTAGCACTCCAGTACCCCCCAGTGTTTCCAGTAGAACCTCAAGCTCCCAGGAGACCCCAGTGCCCCCAACAGAATCCAGTACCTCCAGTGCCCCCAGTACACCCCTGTGCCTCCCAATACCCCAGAGCAGTCAGTGCCCCTCAGTGTCCCCTAAAGGCCCCAGTGCCCCAGCAGAGCCCAGTGCTCTCAGTCCTCAGGGCTCACCTTGTCAATGAGGCCACCAGGGTTGATGAGGACACTGCGGGCCAAGGTGTTGATGTGCAGTGTGAAGTGGAAGTGGGGCATGAGGAGCTGAGGGGGGAGCAAACACCTGGCAGGTGACCAGGGACCCCTCCACGGACCTAGGGGGGCTGTCAGGTGGGGCATAACTGCCCTCAGATCTGGGGGTGGGGGGCAGCGAGTGGCCCTGAGGGGGGACCTTACCTTGAAGATGGGGTGACAGGTGGGCAGGTGGCGCAGGGTGGCAATGGTGAAGACCTCCCCAAACAGATGGGTCCTCAGCAGGTGGGTGAGGAGCTGGTGGCTATAGAAGTCAGCATTGCGCACCCAGGTCTTGGCCAACAGCCAGTCCCACTCGTCATCACTAGGCAGGAAGATGGGGCTGCAGGGTCCTGGCATTTGGCTGAGCTGTGGGACACCACTCTGTGGTCTAGGACCATTGCCACCCTCCTGATGGCAGGGTTTGGGGTGGGACATCCCTACCTGGATGGCGATGGGGCGCAGGAGTCCATCAGCGCCCTGGTGAAGCAGGCAGAGCGGGGCTGCTACGTACTGCTGCCGCCCATAAATGGTGTCGGTTGGGATGTCCTCCAGCACCTTGTAGTCCACAATGAAGATCCGCCCTTCTTTCAACTCCTTGCCCAGATCAGTGCCACCTCCCAGTGAGCCATTGACCATCTCTGGTGTTACCGGGAATTTGAGTGGCAGCGTGGTGCAACGATGGATGATGATGGGGTTGTTGCCATTGAGGAACTGGGAACCAAAGAAGTCATCTTCTTGCCAGTGCTTGGCCACATACTCAGGGACTAAGGGAATGGTCAGATATCAGCACTCGCTTACCCACCCTCCAGGGACTTCTTGTGAAGCCCTGAATGATGCAAGGGGAAGGGCAGGGGACTCAAGGCACCCACCAATATCTCTGCCCTTTGTCCGGGAGAAGATGGTGCGCATTTCATCCAGGCTGTTCCAGGAAGTGCGTCTCAGTAGGAACCCTGACAGAAAGTGGGAGGCCCCTCTACAGGGCAGAGGGGGACCTCAGCACATCCCTTGCCTTCTCTGGCCCCTTTCCCTGCCATCACCCAGGTCCTCCATGGCCTCAGGGCACTGCTTACTGGAAGATGAGGAAACCAGTGAAGCTGGTGGCCCTGATGCGGGAGAACTGGATGTTGGAGTCCAGCTCAAAGATGGAGTCCACGTTAAGGCAACGGGGCCAGCCCTGGGCAAAGTTCTTCCACCTGAGCAGGGAGGAAAATAGGAGCAGACATCAGCATCACTGCTGACCAGCCCACCTGACCAAAGTAGGCTTTGTCTCCATGTCCCTTCTGTCACCGGTAAGCCTCCTGCCGTGCTGCCAGCTCCTGACGACGATGTTCCTTGAGGATCTGCAGCTTGTCATCCACCAGCTTCTTCCCTAGAAAGAGGGGAGGAGCTTTTCCCTAGAAAAAGGCTGTCAAAAGTCGGACCTCTGGCCATCAGAGGAGGATGGGGGTAGGATTGGTCCTACCTGAGCCCTCCCGCACCTCCACCGTGGTGACCCCCTCCAGCCACTGGTAGCAGGGGAAGCGATACAGGGTGCCGTTGGGGGCTGTCACCCGGACATCCTTGCAGAACCAGGCATCCTCCAGGAAGAGCCGCCACTTATGCAGGCGGATGAGGACAATGGGGCCCAAGTCTTGCCCACAGTGCACAGAAAGGCTCTTCTCCTGGAGAGGAGGAAATGGCTTCTGGGGGGATGGGCAGATACCCTGTGGTGGCACCAGGGGACACCAGCACAGAAGGGGCTCAAAGCATCCCCACTTGCTTCCATTGCCTCCAGGATCCTTATTCTCTACCGTCCCCACCAAGTTCTTTTCCTCCATCCTCCTAGAACATCATTTCTCCAATCCCCCCAGGACCACTACCCACCATCCTCCCCAAATTTTTTCCTCCAGACCCTGGAATCCCTTTCCTCCATCTCCCCCAAATCCCTTCCCACCATCCCCTTGTATCCCCAGGACAGTCCATGCAGCCCCTCACATCCCTGGGGCAGTCTGTGCCACCCCTCATGTCCCCAGGACAGCTCTACCACCCCTTGTGTCCCTATCCCCATCCTCACCTTCCCTGGCAGGAACAAGAAGGAGACGGTGGTCTGGCGGCTCTCACCATAGGTGCCCACCAAGGTGATGGAGATAGAGTTGTTGGTCCCAGCTTCCATCATGTCACCTGTTGCCACTGTCACCTTGTAGATGGCCATGACAAGCTGCAGCAATGTCCTGGAGATGCCTTCAGAGAAGAGTGAAGGGCTGTGGGGTGCAGATCTGCTGTTTTGGTTGATTTGGGTGTCGCAACCCCCATGGCCGTTGTGTGAGCAGGTGATGGGTCCTTCCTCCTCAGGGAGGTGTTATCAGATCACCGCTACTGGCCAGCATCCAGTACATCTGATCTCAACTGATGTGACCATGGGGACATTACTCAAGTGATGGCCCTGGGAGTGGCTGTGGAGACATTACCCAAGAAATGGTCCTGGGGGTGACTGTGAAGACATTACTCACATGATGGCCCTGGGGGTGGCCGTGGGGACATTACCCAAGTGATGGCCCTGGGGGTGGCTGTGAGGACATTACCCAAGAAATGGCCCTGGGGGTGGCTGTGGAGACATTACCCAAGTGATGGCCCTGGGGGTGGCTGTGGAGACAATTACCCTAGAAACGGTCCTGGAGATGGCTGTGGGGACATTACGCAAGCAGTGGCCCCGGCAGCGGCCATCGGCCAAAGGAGGGGCATTCACCATGGGCCAGGAGCTTCAAGTGCCCCTGCCCAGGATCTCCTCAGTCACGAACATCTCCAGCTGCCGTTGGCGAGCAGGAAACAGCGACTCCACTCGCGGGGCAGGACGCGGCTCTGGGGCCGGGACTGGGGCCGGGGCTGTGGGCAGGGCCGCAGCAGAGCAGCATGATGGTTCCAGTGCTGGGGCTGGGGGTGCTCTTGGGGGGCAGCGAGGGGTGAGTGGGACCCCCGGCACTGGGACACTCCTGAACCGCCATGCCCGGGAACCAGAACCTCGGAACCACCATTCCCCGAAACCGTGACCCTCCTGAACCCCACATTCCTGTGTGCCAAGACCCCCTGTGCACCCCATTCCTTTGCTCTGGCACCACCCTCCATCCTGTTTCCTCGCAATTCCACCTCTCCCAACCCCCAGCCTCTCCCTTTTCTTTGAATCTGACACTCCGTGCCCATTCCTACCTCTCCCAGTCCCCAAATCCTCCTTTGTTCAACACCAGTGACACCCTCAACCCTCCTTCACGGAGATCTCACCTCTCCCCACCCCTATCCCGGCCTTTCCTTGACCCTGAGACCCCCCTGAACTGCAATTCCTAGCACCGGGAACCCTGAACGGAAAATTCACAAGCACCAGGACTGCCTGATCCACCATTCCCAGCACCGAACGACCGTGAACCCCCTTTCCCGGCCATCTGGCCTCTCCAGCCTACAGACCCTCCTCTTCCTTCATCCTGGGACCCCTGCACTCCCATTCCTGCCTTTCCCAGTCCCCAGTTTCCCGTTTCCTTAACACTGGGGACCCCCTTAGCCCTCCTCCCTGGCTGTCCTGGCTGTCCCTAATCCATGACCCACCTTTGGTCGACACTGGGGACCCCTTGAACCTCCCATCCTACTTCTCCCAATCCCTATACACCCTATTTCCTTGACCTTGGGACTGCTCTGAATCCTCATTCCTGTGCACTGAGACCCCCTGCACACCCATCCCTGCACCAACTTCTTCACACCAGGACCTCCCCTGAACCAACTTCTTCACACCAGGACCTCCCCTGAACCCCCTAATATGGCACCGAGACTCCTTATCCTGCACATCTTATCCTCCACTAATACCACCCTTCACCCCCTTTCCTGGCCATCCCATCATTACCAGTCCCCAGCCTTCCCCTTTTCCTTGACTTTGGGACCTGGATCCTCATTCCTGCCTTTCCTGGCCTCCAGACCCCCTGTTCTTTTACACCGAGAACCTCTAGGTCATCCATTCTCGGCAGTCCCGGGACTCCCCACTCCGTGACTCCCCTTTCCTTGAAACTGGGGACCACTGGACACCCTTTCCTGGGCACAGGAATTCCCTGGAATCCCCTCTGCAAGACCCTGTACCCCCTTGAAACCATCTTCCCCAGCAACATGTACCCTGTGCACCCCCTTATCCTGCACCAATCTCCACCTGCACCCTCCTTCCTGACCATCCAACCTCTCCCCTTTCCTTGGCTCTGGAACCCCCAGACCTCCTAAATGCTCATGTTCCCCCAGTTCCCCACTCCCTGCATTTCCTGATGTGAGGCTGGGAATGTGGAATGTGGGAAGTGGGAATTTGGGAAACAGGAATTCGGAATTGCAGAGCAGCGAGATGGAGTTTCTCCTCCCCCTCCTCACCATCCCGTGCTTCACAGAACCAGAATCCAGCCGGAATCTCAAGGTGCGGTTAGTCACTGTGTCATCGCTGCCGGCATCATCATCCTCATCGGATTCGGCATCAGGAAGCTCTGACCCGCTAACATCCATAGTGGGGTCAGGAAGGCAGCATGGATCTGCCTGTCAGCATTCTGAGGATCCCGCACCGTAGGTGCTGATTCCACTTTATGTTTTCTATCCTTGTTCAAGTCCCATGAATTTCCAGCCCAGTCCCACAGATCCCATCCCAGCCCCACAGATCCCAGCCCAGCCCCATGGATCCTCATCACAGCTCGATGGATCCCATCCCATTCCCACAGACCCCCTGTGAGAGACTGAAATATTATAATTTATGACTTAAACATTTTCATGAAGGACTTTTGCCTTTTACAGGAAAACTGTATTACAAAAGCTGCAGAGAACACCACCACATCCTGAACAGGCCTCCCTGATGGAGATAAGATAAAGTAACGCTCAGAGCTGGGGACATTCACAAACCACAAGCCTAACATTTTCAAGGTGGAGACCACAGCCCCAGGGCTATCAGCTGCCAGGCTCGCAGTGACCCTTGCACCATAGGGTGGGGGAAAAAAGGCTTTGGGCATTTGTTGGAAAAACCTCTGGTCACAGGCACAGTGACCGCCCATCCTTCACTGTGCAGAGAAGCCCAGCTGAGGGGCCCTTCACCAGGGAAAAAGCTGCATCCGTGTGAAGAACAGCAGAGGGGGTGTCATGGCCCATCAAAGGCCCCCCCAAAGGGGTGCCCAGACCCTGCACCAGAGCACTGCAGCATGACGCAACAAATCCACAGTGTTGCAAGGGATAGTGTCAAACTGGCCCCCTGCAAGGGAGGCAAGTGAGCATTCCTACCTGGCCCAAAGTGTATATTAATCCACTGGATTCTATACTCTTTGGCATGGTGCGGCGTGGTGGCGGCGCTGGGGGACCCTCACCACCAAGAACACTAGATGGAACTGAAAGGAATGAGAGAGATTTGTCTTTACAAACAAAGTGTGCGTCTGCTGGTAAATAAAGCTAGATACTGAGAGAGAAAAGAAACAATGGGGAGGATTTCACTAATTGATTAAAGGAGTGAGAGGGATTTGTCTTCACAAACAGACTGTAGGTCTGCTGATGAATAAAGTTAGATACTGAGAGATGAATGAAACAATGGGTAGAACCATAAATTCCATAGGAATTCCACTGATTGACACAAGGAAAAGACAAAAAGGGGGAGGTATACATTAGAAGAGGGTCTTAGGTATTAGGCCTTTTGAGAAGTCTGTACCTCTCAAGTACCTCAGCCAATGGAGGAAGACAGAGGGAAATGCAGCCAAGAAATTAGGATAAAAAGGAGGCTGCATCCTCCAAAAATTTGAGACACCTCAGGGGAAATGCCCTATGACCTCTCCCTTTATTCGAATAAAGTTACAGGACTCCTCTGTCTCCTTTTTGGAGATAAATATCTGGTGTTTGTGGGTAAATTTTCCTGACAGAAGGGAGCAATGAGACCTCATTGGGACCCTCAGATGGGTGATATGCTTCCACCTAACCCCTGTCACTCTGCTCCTGCCCCCCCCACTCTCCCACGCACACTTCTTTCTCTCTCTCTTTCTTTCTTCATTTTCTCCTTCTTTCTTTTTGCCTCTTTTACTATTAAATAAAATATATAAATTTTTTGGCACTAATATCTAACCTTTTTTGGTTTTAATCACGTTTTTTGGGTATATTTTGAACCTTCGAAGTCCTCACAGTTTTGTACTTAATTTTCTTTGCTCTTCTGGGTTTAAATGGGATCGCAACACCCCTCCATTCCCATGGGTCCCCCCCGCCCCCAGCTCCCTCCACTCTCCCTGCTCTGATTGTGCTGGGCCTGCAGCATCTCCAGGTTGGGAGTGGCTGTGCCAGGGGCGGGAATCTCAAAGTACCAGATCAGCTCCAGCCCTTCTTGAATGGGATTCTGTTCAGATACCCCAAAATCACAAAATGGGGGAGCCCTGGGCCAGGGTCTGACAGTGCTACAAACAGGAAACACGAGGAGTGGGAAACTGGGGAGCTTTGGGGGATCTGAGGAGTCCCAGAGTCAAGGAAAGGGGAGAACAGGGGTGGGGATAGGTGGGACAGTTGGGAAAGGGGATGCAGGTGGGTATTGGTCCAGGATAAGGGCCTGCAGGGTCTCAAGGCAGTCACAGAGCCAAGGAAAAGGGGTGTGGTGACTTGGAGAGGTGGGATGGAGAGTGCAGGGGTCCCCAGTGTCTGAAATAGGAAGGTCACGGTGTGGAGAGACCTGGAATGGCTGGGAAGGGGAGTTCAGGGGTGCCTGGTGTGAAGGAAATGGGGTCTGGGAAGGGTAGGAACAGGGGTCCAGTGAGATTCCAGAGTCAAGGAAAAGAAGGGGCTGGGGACTGGAAGAGGTGGGGATGACCGGGAAAAGTGGGGCAGGAGGATATTTGTTAGGGATAAGGGCACAGCACCACAATCTGGGCAACGAGAAGGGGTAATGAAGAACATGTTTTTGTCCCGGCACTTTTTTCTGTGCGAGATGTCTATCTGGATCTTTAAGTCCTTGAGAGGCTGTCATGAGCTCTGTGGTATTTCAAGCTGACAAGGACTGTGCAGAGAGTGTGGCGATCTGACAGTGCTTTTCAGGTCGTAATGGAAAGAGGACTGCCCCTTAATGAATGTGGTGCAAATACAAGTTTCCACAAGTTTCAGGGGCAAGCTCTGAGCAAGCTTGGTGTCCTGGCACAGTTCTCTGTGCGAGATGTAGCTGAAAAGCTTTCACTTTAGATTCAGACGACAAGAGAGGCAGAATGTAGGTGTACGTAGTGCTGAGAAGGGAAGTGCACAGCCCAGGCATGTTTGGGCAGAAGCAGTTTGCTGGAGCGTTTTGCTGCCAGCACAGTGTTGTGAGCGAGAAGCGGAGGATGATTCACCTCCGGAAGAACGAAAGTGCAACAGGTGCTAAAAGGTGAAGAACGAAACTACAGAGCACCGGGCTGGTGTGCGCAGCATACTGCCTGCAAGAGGAGCGTGGCTGCCACTTACTTGCCTGCCAAATTCAAGTTAGCGGTCATAAGGGGGAAGTTCAGCAGCTACTTCCACTGCTACCTGTTTCTCTTCCAGCCCTCTGTGGAAACTTAGCTTTAATGCTGAGATGCAGAGAATACAATGGTAGATGCAGTGGAGTATGGAAGTACAGAGTGCAGTGCTGAGTTTGATGTGGCTTACATGTGGCAAGGGGAAGGTGCAACCCAGCACTGGGTTTGTCTTCTACGACCTATTTGATGGGAGCTGCTGCTGGATGTTTGCAACGGGGCTGCGAGAGTGAAAAATCTGACGGTCCATGTATGTATGAAGGAAGGGACATAGCCGCAGTCTGTTGTGCATAATTGAAATTCTGCTAAGAGAAGGGGGTATTTTGCTATGTCTTGTGTGCTGATACTTCCTTCTCTGTGAGCTCTAGCTGCTTGGACTTGGCAACACTGAAAGAGTGTGAAAGTGATTGTGCTGTGAATATCAGGTTTCCCAGGGAAGAGGGAAGCTAAGCAAATGCTTTCTGTCCTGGCACATCTCTCAGTCTGAACTTGCAGCTGGAAACGTGTCACTTTAGCCATGGACTCTGCCACCTTGGGAGATTGTGATGATGCTATATATATGTAGTTGAGAACTAAAGTGTGAATCATTACTGTGTTTTGTCTAGTTTAGAGACTGCAAAGGGAAGATGAAGGCCAGCACCGGCTTTTTGTTGTAGGGCTTTTATTTTGGGAGCAGTTGCTGGAGATTTTGAAGGGATTTGGGATCTGTGACAGTGAGTGGTACATAGATGGTACATAGAGCTTGAGAGAAAGTGCATATCTCCAGGAAGGTGGATGCAGTGCAGTGGCGGCGAGTTACATGTTGAGCAGCTGATGGCACAGAAAAAAGGAAGAGGCCGTGCTGCAACTGCCTCTTCATTTGCAGATTATAAAATGCACAGACGAAATGAAACGATTCCTCTTCCCTCCCCTCCACATGCAGGCTCACATTCTGTCAGTCTCCAAGAGCCGGGATCCACAGCGGAGCTCTTCCACCAACAGCTCCCACACGAACGGGGCTAGGCCACTAAAGCACTTGGCTTTTTCCTGGCCTCTGTCAGCGCTCATCAGAACAACCACACGATGCCGCTGTCAACTTGCCAAAGAAGCAAACGCGCCCAGCCCAGCTCGAAATCACCCGAAGCGCAGAGCCAAGTTGCAAATGTCCCTGCTCTCAAATCTACTGTGCCAGCACAAAAAAATTTCCATGATCTTCCCCTTCCAAGTGCATGCTCTTCTTTGCACCACGCTCAGAGGGCAACAGGAACTCTTTTACCCTAACAAAGCTTTTCACTCTTGTAGAGTCCAGCCACCAACTTGAAAACATCTGTCAAAACCAGAGCTCACAAGAGTGCCAGCTGAGAAAGCTCTTGCTGCCTACAACTTCAACTGCACCCATCAAACTACGAGCACACATCCTGCTATGGGCACTTTCCTTCTCAGCTCTAGGTACCATCCTTAACCTTCAGTTTCACAGAGTCGGGGTCTAAATGGAATGGCACCAGGGCCTGCTCACACACTAAAGCTACCAGGACAAAAAGCTCAACAACTTGGCATCTGTATTCCCACTGGCAGTTCAAGAGCTCTAAGCAAGAGACCTGCCTATTGAGAAAAGCATTTAAATTCACTGAGAACACCCAAAGTGCACATCCAAACTTGCTTTCTTTGCCAAAGAGGGGAACTAGAAGCCCAGCTCAAAAGAAATGGCATCCCCTCCTCCAAAACACAGAACATTCAGGGACCGATGAATCTCCAGTATTAATAGATGCAACAATTGCTCCTGCACAGAAGGGGCCAAGACAGAAATGTCTTGCTGGACTATATCTCTCTATGGTACCTTATCATCTGCTCCACCAACACAGGCACTATGTTGCTTGCTTCCCAAGGAAAGGCACTCCGAGTCACTTGGCCTTGCCTTGCCTTCAGTACCGTGCCTAGTTTTTCCTAGCCTACCCTTGCTTTGCTTGCCTTGCCTATGTCTGCCTTGCCTGGCCCTGCCCACAATTTCCTTGCTTTGNACTCTTTGCCTTGCCTTCCATGCAGGAAAGGCAATGCAGGCCGAGTGTAGGCAATTGTGGACAAGTCAAGGGAGAGCTAGGCAAGGCCAGAGCAGTGAGGCGAAAGCAAAAGGAGTGGTAGGCAAGAGAAGGCCCAGAAGATCTATGCAAGGCTAGGCATAGGTAGGCAAGGCTGGGCATAGGAAGGTAAGGCCAGGGATGGGTAGGCCAGGCAGAAACAGAAAGGGCAAGGCAAGGCCTTGGAGGAAAGCCGTAGGCAGGTCGAGTGTGGGCATGGGCATGCAAGGGAATGCAAGGCTCGGGAGGGTTAGTAGGACAAAGCAAGACAACTGTTGGGTTGCCAAGGGAGGGCAAGTGAGAAGTACACTGAAGGATTGTAAGTATATGGAAGTGGCCGGGCCTGACTGCTCTCCCCTGCCTTAATCTCAAATGGGCCATCCCTAATCTGCACCTAAAACACTTGAGCTACCTGCTTTCCTTCATATGCAAAAGAACTGTCATTCTAGTCCTGGAGCCCAAGGGTGAAATGTGAATTGCCTGTCCAAAATTAAAGACATCCAAGGATTGGTGCCAGACAAAATCTGCCTAGAAAGATGAGTCTGGCAGCGTGTGTCCTCCCCTGGGCTTCCTCACATGTGATCCTGAAACACTGGGCTTACATGAGAGCCTTTAGAGTCCTGGGAGGATCAGACAGGGCAGGGCAAGGCCAGGAAATGTCACGAAAAAGGGGTGCTGAATTCCAGGTGGGGGAGGGGTGAGCAGGGTAAAGCAAGGCAAAGGGGGCGTTCAAGGGCAAGGCAAGGCAAGTGGTGGCTTTGCAAGGCAAGGCAATGTGAGTCCTAGAAGGAGAAGGAAAGGCAATGCCAGACTTGGATAAGTGGGAAGGGAAGTCAGGTGCCGGATGGGTGAGCAAATCAATGCAAGGCAGTGGAGAAAAGGCAGGCTGAGGGAAGGCTACAGAGTGGGCAGCAAGGAAATACAAGGTGTGGGGAAGCATGTGAGTAACATGTGCTGCCAGTCGGCCACTGCGATGGGGGTGGGGCAGCTGCAAGTGGTGCACCGGGGGACGCGCGTGTGTGTGTGTGTGTGTGTGTGTGTGTGTGTGTGTATGCGAGGTACGTGTGTGTGTGTGTGCGCGT
>VWPU01017196.1:0-76268 GCA_013398955.1 Callaeas wilsoni
CCTGCACTGTCAATGGAAAAAAGTTGGAAGGCAGGGAGTGGGGGGGCGCAAGGTGTTCTAAAGGTTTATGTTCGTTCTCATTACCCTTGTTTAATTCTGTTAATAAATTTTCCTTTATACTTTCTTAAAGTCTTGAGCCTGTTTTGCCCCTTAAGGTGTTTTCCCCTAATCCTTATCTCACCCCATGAAGTTTTTTTAAAAGTTGTTCTTTCCCCTCCTCTGCTCAACTATAGCAGAGGAAAATGAATGAATGATTTTTTGTGAGTGCACTGGCCTTTGGCCAGCATCCAACCCATGACAGAGGTGGAAAAACTGTCAGAGGAACATGCCTGTAAATTGCTCTAGTCTGAAAAGTAAGTGGAAGTCAGGAGCAGAACTAACATTCAGTTACCACTGCTGCCCTTCAATACAGCGTCTTGCAGTCCTTCAGAGTAACTTGTTCTTGTGAACCCAGCTGGCAATTAAAATGGAAGTACTGGAGTGAAGAAGGAACCGGGGAAAAGGACAGGTAGTGCAGCTCTGCATTCATATTTTATTAGTATGTGGGGAAAAAAGAGATATTTGCGTGGTATACAGTGTGACCTGACTCTGTTTTGTCCTCTCAGTTATTGCAGTTAGCTAAAGAAATATCCTATTTTTCCTCATGGTTTCCTTTTTAATTTGGTATAGTACTTGGTGCATTTCCTTTCCCCTTCTAAGAGAGTAGGGATTTTCCTGAATGCATCAGTACACACCTACTCACAGGTGCAGGACTTCAGTCCTTTGGGGCCACCTGTGGCTGTGCTAATGGTAGGGACAAACCCAGGATTTGTCAAGCAGAGTTAGTTTTTCTATTAGTTGTTTACACCTATCTCAAATAGTCTCTCAAATAGTCTCCGAGTCTGAAAAAAAAGATCGCTTAGGAAAGCAGCTGAACATACACATAATATGCCCAGTTCCCACCTGATTTACCTTTATGTAATCAGAAACAAGCTCATCTAATTCAGAACAGAGTTATGTCCAAGTAGAGCCAAGCTGATAGGAGAAACCAGCCTATTACATTTGGGATGTTATCTTTTCTTGAAGAGAGGAGTTTGCCTAATAAAATTGCTACTGTGTAGCTGAAAATGATGCTTTAGGAAGACTTTCAGCAAGGTTGCTGCCTGTTTGATTTCTATTTGTACTGAGATCTTCTGAATGCCTGCAATAACCCTCTCTTCATTTTTCCCTGATTGGGAACATTCTGGTTGCGTTCCACTAGATGGCTACAGGGAAAGCAGTTTTGCGGGGAGCAGAAACATGCAGCTCTTGATATACAGGTAAAACCTGTCTGGGATTTTCGTCTTTTCGTTACAACTTCACTCTCTGACTATGTGATACAGCTGAGCTTCTCAAGCCGAAAAGTCATGTTCAGTGGGGTTGGAGAACTGCCTTATTGCAGACTGCAGCATATCCAACATGATGATCCACTTGATCCTGGGTTCATTCAGTGACATTGTGAGTGCCAAGACTGGAGGTTTATCCTGAGTGTTGTGGGCAGTGGATCTTATCATGGGTGCCAGTAACATGCAGATATGAAACCAGGTATGGCCTTGCACAGGTTATGTTATACAGGGTGTTTGGCCATAGTGCTACAGGAGCTAAAACTGGGTCTGTGCCTGATGTGGTCACCTGCAGCACCAATGAGGTCCAGAGCATGTGCGGGCTCCTAAACAAATATCACTTTATTTCTGTCAGATTAGCCAGAACACCTTATTCCAGCTTTGCCCCAGCTGCAGGAGGACAGAGAATACTTGCTGTAGAATAAAAACCTGCCTAAACTACACTCTGTGCCAATGCTTCCTGAACATATGTAAAATCGGAGAGTGAACTTGTACTAGGGCAGCATTTTGAGTTATATGGCAGTGGTGGTTTTGATCTTGGGGTAGAGGACTGAAGTCACTGCCTTGCTGCTTTTTTGTTTTTCAGAACCAGCATAACTCTAAATGCATGAGTATTGGAGAGTCTTAACAGGGACCAGTGAGATGCAGCTGGTAAGATTTTCTGATGTTTCTTTTAGCCAGCAGCTGTGCATAGAAAATTTATTCTAATTGTAACAACTGGTTGGGTTTTTATTGTTGTGGCTTTTCCTACAGGACTCCAGCACATGAAGGAAGTATCATTATTTGCATTCAGTAAATTAGGAAAATAGAGGTATTTCCCAGTGATGGGGCTTCCTCAAAGCCTTCCTGCCTAACTGTGGCAGATCTGTGAAAGATGAAGGTAAAAATCCCATGAATCTCAAAAAAGACAGTGAAATGAGGAGACCAAGCTACCATGTCTCTGGGATTTTGGCATGTGGCTTTAGCTGGAGGGAGTATTGTAACTAATGTAAGGGGTAAATTCCTACGATCTCCTTTACTGGCTTTACGTATGCAGCACAGGATGCAAAAATGCAGATGCCCTAGAGAAGGCTCCTTTTAAAAGCCCTTTTTTTACCTAAACATCATAATGCATCTGGAATTTGCTCTCCGAAAAGTGAAGGGTGCAAATAGTAACCCAAAAATGATCAGAAATTGGTGCTGTACTGTAAACAAAAAACCCCACAGTGAAATAATGGAAAAATCCTGCATAGTCTTTATCACCAACTTTTTCTACATTTCATATAATATTTTAAATCAAGACAATCAGATATAAGTCTGTAATGAAAGTTATACTTGCATATCAGTCCTAATTCTGATTTATGTTAACCAAGGCTTGGCCATATCATGGAGCATGGCTTTCCTTTGTCCATTCCCCTTTCTAGCTGCAACAACAGAACTGAAACTCCCCTCACAAACACAATTTTTAGTCAGTTTTATGAATTTATTCCTTCTTCTCCAGTGTACCTTTCCACTCTGCACTTTCTGCATCTCTGATTATTACAATTCCTATTGTGTTTTAGGTAGAGTCTTAGGATACAACCCTCTGTATTCTTTTACTGTAAATTAGTGCAGTATTTTGTGTGGGAACATATGTAGGTGTAGAGATAGAAATAGTCACCTTAAAGTTCACAAAATGAGTGTAAGTCAGACTTTTGTGCCATTCGATATGTTTATGAAGGACAACATGCCATTTTTCTTGAAGCCTCAGTTAAGCTGTGTGGGAATGTAGTTCTACTGTGCCAAGTAGTTTCTGATATATCCATTACTTTAATGAAACTCTATGCTGTAGCTTATGTACAGCTGGAGAATAAAGGGAGAGAGTATAGGTGTGCCTGCTGCATCATCCAGTTCTGTGCACTGCATGAAATTCTGTATATTGGAAACTCGTGGCCACCGTTAAGGTTGTTCTCGCACAAATTCTAGTCCCTCCTTGCCTCTTATCTGTGTCTGTGATTTAGACAGCAAGGGTGTGTCCTGGGGTAGGGCCTGGCAGTGTGGGGGCAGGCAAGGGATGTACTGGACTGGTGTGTGCACTAGTGACAGAGAGTGCCCGTGCTCCAGCAGCTGCATTTCCCCCCCAGTTTACCAGGACATCTGAGACTTCCTGCTATCGCTTCACCTAACACACTCTTCTGGCCCACCAGTATAAATCCAGTGCCTCAAGAGCCTATTTTTACCCTAATATACCTTTTTGGACTTGTCAGCAAGCAAGGGCTCTGTATGGTCAACTCCTGCATTACTCTATCCCCTGCCATTTAAGAGCATCTTTCCTGTAATTCTTAAGGAAGCCCTCACCCTCCTGTGAAGATACTCTTTCTTAGAGTACAAATTGATATCTATCTTTAGGAACCAAGTGTGGGAAACAAAATACAAGTTGTACTTCAACTATAAGTTAAAGTCAGTATTCGAAGGAATAACTATGTTTATGTATGGGACTCTGTTAAGCTGCAGTAACATTGTGAAGAATCAGATATTCTAATTGACACATTCACTGTGGCCTGTCTAGCATTTGTAAGTGTCAGCCATAGGGATGTCAGTCATAGTTGTGAGGCACCACATTTATACGTAGCATTGACTTAGTCCTCCTCAAGCCCTTGACCATCTCATAACATTCAACTCTTCAGCTGAGAACTGTGAGTTCTCAGTAATCAGGAGATGAAATTAAGGGGCCATAAAGGGAAAGGGTGTTGTATCTCGGAGACTTGGTTTTCTTTCCTAGCTTCCTCAAGGCATCCATTGAACTACTTTGGAAATCTCTGAACCTCACTTTGCCTCAGCTGCTCCATCTATATGCACTTTTCTCTTAAGCTGCTTCAAATTCAGAAAATTATAGTCTAAGCAGGAGCTGTTGATGCTGAACACAAAGTGATGCTGCTAAACTCTAAAATAATTTTGTTCATCATACCAGTTCATCTTGGAATTACTGGCATGGTAAATCTGTATATCCCATGACTAATTTACAATAACTGGAACTGAAACATGCACAAATTGTTACTTTTCCAGCTCTGGTTCCCAAAGATGCTACATGCATAATGACCATACCAACGTTTCAGATCAAATGATCAGCAGCAAAAAGGCGGGGAGCTAAAGTGCTCTTGTCCATTATGCAGAGACAGTAACTAGCATGAAAAGTCAGCTTTAAATTAACCACTGCCCAGGCAAAAATCTGACTTTGTGTAAATCTCAATTATGTTGTGCAGAGGAGCTGAGCAGCCCAGTGCATCCCTGCCAGAGGAGTCTTCCCAGGTTGGCGTGGAGGGTGAGGAGTTCCAAGCTGTTCCCATGGATGGGAGCCAAGAAAAGTACCTGCACTAATTCCTGCTAATTGCCTCCTAGCAGGCAATGGCTCTGCATGGGCTGCTCAAGAAAAGCCACCTTCAAAAGTCAGATCCACCAGAAAAAAAAAATAAAATTCCACAGCACTAAGGACACCCAAACATGAAATTTGTATTCACTGGCCAACAACAGTCACCGTTAAATCACCCACCACCTCTCCTCGCTTCATGTGTGTCACAGGCAATCAAGGGGCTGGTCAAAGCTTGGTGCTCTGGCAGTGGTTTTTCTGCTGCCTGTATTTTTCCCTTGTTGTGCACAGAGGACTGCTGTGGGAATGCAATCAGGAGCTGCACAAAGTGTATCAGGGAATACTGCCGGGGCAGCCAGTTTTCACTTGTTGCAGCTCTGTAAGCAGAATCATAATCTCTGTGTATATGTGGAAAAAAAATCCGACACAAAACCTTCAGGATAAAATAACGGAACTTGCAAAAGCCAGAAAATTCAGAGCTCATACTGGCAACCCTGCACACCATGTGCAGCTCAGAGAGCCAGAATAGCTCAGATAGAACTGGGGGATTTCAGCCATGCAATGAAGTTCAAATGCTCTCTCAGCAGATGCCTGCTGTTTGGAGAATCTCCACCCAAACGCTTGCCTGCAGAGTAGTTAAATTTGACAAGCAGCTTTCATTCCTATTTCTGTGTTGCTTTTCATGAGCTTAGTGTATATCCCTCCTGTTACTGTACTGTCATGTTTTGATAACTTCATTTCTTTAGCCTGCCTGTCGCCTTGTTCTGCTTCCAAGTGCTCTGTTTCCCAAATTCCTTCTCAAGACGTTTTGCAGCACTAGAGAAATGCTTTAATTTCCATAGGACTCTGCTGCTCTCTGCTCACCAAAGGAGCATCTGAACAGATTCTCTCTTGTATCAGCTGCTGAAGTTTGTTTATTCTGCACCCAGGAGAGGGGGAAACAGAAATGAGTAGGATTTTCCATGTCTTCTGAAAAAGTTTAGTTTGAATATCAATCTCATGCAATTTTGTCCTAATTTATCTGAAACTTAAGTCCCACTTTTGCTTCTTTCTGATGTTAGTAATTCTCAAGATGGGCTGCAGTAAGACTGATAGTGTAAGAACCTGAATTCTCTACTGTAAAATTTGTAGCTTATCATATTCCATAATAAGAAAGTAAGTTGTAAAGTTTAAACAATTTCTCTAAAGTCATAGTGAAATAAAGCTATGGTGGAAGACCATAAAACACATAAAGATAATTCAATATTTAGTATCTTCCATCCTACTGGATTAAATTTATTCATGAGGTTTAGCTCTAAATGCCATCCTGTCTGGGGTGGGACAAGTCAACTCTTTTCTAATGACACAATATATATAATGATGGAAAAATCTTTCTGATCTAAATGAATTTGAATCTTAGCAAGAACGTAATTGCCATGTACCCAGCCATATGCATTCCTGTGATTTGGTCCAAGATCAATTTCCCAGAGTAGGTGAAAATTCATGGATTAACACACAGACATGCAGACACACATACATGCTACAAAGGCTAGATCTCTGCAAATGACTTATTTCCTTCTCAATGTGCAAACAAGCTATAAAAGAGAATAGTTTGGAGTCGAAGAAATCAAACAATGTTAATATCAAGATGGCACTAAAAGGAGATACTTCAGTTAAAACAATGGAAAACATTTATATGTGACTTCATGTCTTCATGATTAAATTTGCTTCCAACAAAACTGTAAGACCAGTCTGAACTGATTAAAGGAAGTTCTATTAGGAATTTCTTCTGAGTAAAACAACTTAATTGTAATCAGCATTTCAGTCAATGTGAACTTCTATTTTTTGAATGAAGAATTAATAAAAATAATCTACTCTGTTCATGTTGCAATCAAATGGCAAAGCATGACCAAATATCACCCACATGCAAAGGAGGGCAAGGAAAACTTCTGAGTGTTTGTGCCAGTTTGGACACAAATCCAGGAGGAAACAACCCCAAAGGGGCATCTCTCTCTCTCTCCTGCCTGCCAGGCAAGCAGGCCCCGGCAGCCCCTCTCTCACGGGTTTGGGAAAATAATTTCTTGAATGAAAATGAAAAAACCCTATTTATTTAACAAACAGAGTCCCCTGCAGGCACAGGGCAGAAAAGGATATTGAAACCCCCTCCCTCGTTCCCTAAAGGAGGCTGGTGGATTTTAGAGTTCTTTCTGTAGGTAAAACCTGCAGTCCTGAGCTGGGCCGGGCCGGGCCAGGCACAGTCCAACGATCCCCCTTGGAGGGTCTCGCCGAGCAGGTCCGGAGATGGGAGCTGGTCTTGGATGAAAACCAAGCCAAAAACAGTCCAAAAAGGAACAGAAGCCACTGAGGCAGATCACAGTCCCTTCTCAGATGNAGATGAAAGCCGAAGAAGCTAGAGAGCAAACTCTCTTGTTTGCCCTCCTAACTGGCAGAAAAAATGTAAACTTTCTAACTGCAAAGTCAAATTAGCTGCTTTGAAGAGTTCCCTTGGCTTCTCTCTCCCCCTTTTCAATTTAAAGGGACACTAGAGATCAAGCAGGCGATGGGAAATACAGTACTGTCATAGAATCACCTCAAGACAGTGTTCCAACCAGAAAAGTAGAGTTTAATGTAGAGTTTTAGGGAAATGAAAGTACTGATAATCACCTCAAAATTGTAAATAACCTCCTTGCAAGCAAATGTCAGTTAAGCAGAGATTATTGATCTAGTCAGAAAAATAATTGTTACTTTAAAGACATTTTTGGGATTTAAAAAAAGGAGGAAAAAAGCAAATAAGTTTAGGTAAAAGTTTTCAGAGAAAAATCCAATACTTCCATTTTTGATAAAGTTGTAATTCCAAAGGAGAGAGATTACAGTCTACAAAAAAATTGTACTTGAAAACAAATTTCTTGTTGAAAACTTGCTTTGATAATTTTTTTTTCTTAAGTGTTCCTAGCTGCTTTGGTAGAAATAGCTATATTCAAAATATGTGAGACAGTAAAAAATCCAAAAATTTTGACAACATAAAAAATACTGAAAGATGTTGATTTACAGAAAGCTATATAAAATCCTCTTCTTCTGAAAAATTATGGCCAGCTATATTTAGTACCCCTTAATTATGCATTTGATCCAGAATGTCATTCATCCTGCTTTCCCCAATTGATTTCTGACTGAACATCTCAATGGTAACTGGGTCAGCTGTATTTTTGGTGTGAATTGAAAGACAGAATAAGTTTTGATCCCTGAGGAAAATTTGGAATGTATTTGGTTTTGGCTGTGAGAAGAAGTTCAAGGTGAAAGAATCAAGCATGCAAACATACAAAAATTTATTTTTAGTGGAAGAGTTTATATAGGACAAGAAAAAATGATTTGCATTGCTGCAGTCACTCTGCATGTCAACACTCCTTGTTTTGAGGAACCATCTTGCTGTTAGCAACTCTTGGGAACGTATTCCAATATGTGGGCAGCATTCAGAGACAGTTCAATGCCCAAAAAAAAATGTAACAAACTACTTTTTACTGCTTTGAAATTCCCTCTCCCATGCCCAAGATTTGAAAACTTTCACACCAGTGCCTTGCCTGCATTAGTGAGGAGGACGATCGCTCTCCAAGACATGGTTATTTCTTCCCACACCTGGCCAGAGGATAACAAGACAAAGTAATGGAGCACTCCAGCAAGATATAAAAGCATAAAAGCAAAAGTAAGAGAGGTCTAATCACACTGTTATTTTTGATGGGCTATTGTTTTATTCTTTTCATTTTAAACCTTGCCTGTTTGGGAACCAGATCAATTTAAAATAAGTAAACACTTAAAAAATATAACATTATGAAGAGATTTCCTCTTTTTCCTCTTCCCTTATAACCTCAAATTATTTTCTCTGGAGTGTGCACCTGAGGACTGTCAAGTGGCAGGGCCCCAAGCATTATTCTGGGGAATACTTTTGTTAGAAGCATGAAGTTTTATAACCTGAACTGTGAACTCAAGTAAGCTCTGGTTCTCACTTGGGTGGGCTGTGAGCTGGTTAAGTACAGTCTGTTTTACAGCCCTTTTGAGGAGCTTGTAGCTCCCTAGAGCTGTGAGATTCTCCTCCAGCCCATGGGATGCTTTGGGGAGAGGCTTCTCTGCTGCTGGTGCTGTGGTGATCTCACCCAGGCTCATCTCACCACAGGAGCAGAACTTTCTCTTTTGTGATTATCTTTGTCTTTATCAGTTCAGGCTCGTGAGTCTTCATCAAGCCTTAGCTGGCTGCTTTTGGAGGTGTTACTATTTCTCACACAGAAAGGGACACTTAATTGTGAGGTGAATCTGTTCCTCCAGGTCCCTCAAGATTTCACAGATGGTCACTTTCAAAACAAAGACTTGAGCATGGCACTGTAAGATAGTTCACACCTCTTCTTGCAATTCAGCCAAATTAAACCAGAAAATGTAACAAACACTAAATCCATAGAAACTGTGAGGAAAGAGGGAAATGTCTGAGTGACATTGGCCCCAATGGGCCTTCGTTTGGAAATTTCAGGTTCTGCCATTTCTGCCCACTTACATAAGCTGGGTGACACTGCTGCAGAACAGACAAAGCATGTGTCTTGGATATTTTTAAAAATGCCAATTTTGACAAAGTATGATTAGCTGTTTATGGTTTTTTACAAGTAGAAAGGCTGGATGTGAGTCACTGGCTGGGCTGTCCCAATCCTGCAGGTGTTCAGGAACAGACAGGATGTTTTCTGTCTCTGCTGCTAAATGTGGGGTGTTGAGGGATGGCTTTGCTGAAGGAGTCTCTGCAAGTGCTGTCTCCTGGGATGGCTTTGCTCTGAGGCCCTGTGTTAATAGCAGGATTGCACTTGTCCTTGTGCCTGTCATGGCAGCATGGATGTGACATCAGCTGGGCAGTGAAAAACGTCTCCATTAAGTTCAACTTCTCCCTGTTTCCTTAGCAGGGCAGCAGAGTATCTCAGCTGGGAGTACAGTTCCTCCTCTGACATCCCTACTCCCCTCATGCGTGCATCCTTGTGCAGCCATGGAGCTGCCAGGTGTTAGATGGCACAGCCCTGGAATAGATGCTCATGAATGAAATCTGGTGGCACAAACTGTAACTGTTACCTTTGCAAATAGATAACGATGCTTTTACCACCCTGTGTTCATTCTCACCCTGGTGCCATCTGAAAGGGGTTAACAACTTTCTTCTGGAGCCTGGAGGGTGAATGCCTCTTACAGCAGCCCTGGAATGACAGACCTGCCTCTGCAAAGAGTGTGATGATACTGCTGGGGCCAGAACATTGTACTTGTTGAGCGCAAGTTTCCTAAGGGATCAAATTGCCTTCATGGCTCTCATTATAAATGTCCAGAAAGTGAGGAGCTGCTATGACTAAACAGGAAGGAACATCAACACAGTCTGGTGCTTTAAGACACTAGTTACAATAGGCCCCTATTTTCTGACCTGACAGAGGCTCTAGAAGTGGCTTGTTTGACCTTGTCCTGACCAATACTTTTGCTTGCAAGTGCGTCACTCCACTTCCACAACACTTTCGTGGCTTTTGTTTTGCTGTAGAAGCTGAGCAATTGCTTGATCAGTCTAAATCAGTGAGTTTTCAACATTTTCCAATTGCAGACCTCTAAATATTTTCCAGTGGTGGTGCAGCCTGTTACTGAGTGGATTTAGGTGTATAGGCAAGAGGCTTGCTTCACTGCATGACCTGCCACAGCCCCCTTGGAGGCCGTTCTTACTCTGTGGGAATGTTTCCAGTGAAGGATGAAAACTGCAGGTCTGGATCATGAATACCATCCCAGCTTAACCTGGAGTGTGCCCATGGGCTGGATGGCAGTGCAGCCACCGATGTAGTGTTACCTTGCTGCTGGGGGGCAGCTCCCTTCTGCCACCCCCAAAGCATAAAGACACCATTTTCCTCCAGATTTTGCAGCTGCTTTGCTGGAATGTGTATCTCACTGCTTCCACAACATCCAGCTAGAGGAGACGGGGGAAATGGGCATATGTGTATGCCTTCTCCATTATCCTCTGGACTTGGAGCCAGCCCTCCAGCAAAATTCATCCAGTGGTGGTGGATCTGGGACAGGCACCTATGAAATCAAGGGGTGCCACGTGAACTCCAGTAGCCCAAGTACCCAGGCAAGTAACTCAGCACTGCAGCTGCTTCCAGAGGCACAACTGAGTCTGAGGCAGGCAATAGACCTTCCTCCAGGAACTGGTGGGGCACTGCTTATGGTCCCTCACTCTGTGACCTTGGGGCTACCCTGCTTTTTCTGCCATACCTCTCTGTTTCATCTCACACAGCAGGGCATTTTCTGGCATGAATTGGTGTTTTCAGTGCTGCTCCTCCTCCAGGACATCAGCAGAAGATTTTGTAGCTTACGAGTTTTTACCAAGGTAAGGATGTAGGGAATACCTATTTTCCCAGATATTGTACTGGATATAAGGTGTAGCCTGCTGCTAGAAACTGGGCTTACATCCCATCAACTTCAGTGTGATAAAAACATTTGTTTCAGCATGTTTACGTGACCCCTAAAAGGCAACCTTCTAACTCTAGTAGCAGCGTGTGCCTACACCTGTGCATGGTCTTCAACTGGAGCCATCATTTATTAGCTCCCCTGAAAACAAATCCTGTCAAGACTGCACCAGGAAACTTATTGCTGACTTTCAAGAGAAAAAGGAGGAGCACTGCACTCAGTGACAAGATGAAAGCTTTAGCAGGAATGTGTAAGATCCAAAGAGACAAAGTCTCTGAGTGGTCCCTTTTCCTCTGCTCAATGGCTAGTCAATAGCTTTCTGATATTCTCTATGGGAAATCTGCACCGGTGAAAAAATACCACTTGGCAGGGTAAAAATCTTACTGATGCCCTGATCCAAAGCTAATTGAAATGAATCCTGGAGAAAGGACTACAGAATGATGCTTTTGCAAAGTTTTAATTGGATTTGGATGGGGGGGGTCTAAGTGGGCCACTTTTGTGGGAGATGTTTACCTGATGTGGTTTTTTTTTGTTTGGTTGGTTTAGGGTTTTTTGTTTGTTTGTTTGTTTATTTGATTATTTTGTTTGGTTGTTGTTGTTTCTGTCTCTGACTGCTGAGTCTAATAGGGGAATTTTGAACACAGCTTGCTTGCCATCTCCAGTGTTAGACAGAGGGTATTTCTGAGTCTGCCCATGTAAAATCTGCACTGGTGAGTATCACACACATAAACAGATGCACAGGCTGCACTAAAAAGCATCACTAGGGTTATAAAATCAAATAAAGACATAATAAAAGGCAAAACAAGGGCAGTGTAATTCCATGTCACTGTTGTATACTCAAGGACATTTTTCTGACTTCTTCACAGTAGGTTTTTTGACCTTAATAATGTCTTTTTAATGCATTTATGAAATCACCTAAGTTTTTTTAGTAGCAAATTAAACCAAAACAAAATTGTACTCATGGTCAGTTTGATCATTAACAGGGGTGAAACTTCTCTGGTTTTCCTGGGATGTGACCTCTCTTCCATCCCATCCTAGAAGACAGCATCATGTGCTTTTTCATTTCTTGTGCTTCCAGCCATGTTATGAACATTTCCCTAGTGGAGGCACTTGGCTTGTTCAGCTGAAGAAAAGGAGACTGAGGGGAGACCTCATTGTTCTTCAACATCCTCCCGAGGGGCAGTGGAGGGGCAGCTCCGATCTCTGCTATTTGTGACCAGGAACAGAACCCAAGGAAATGGCTGGAGCTGTGTCAGGGGAGGTTTAGGCTGGATATCAGGGTTCTTCCCCCAGAGGATGGTCAGGCACTGAACAGGCTCCCCACGGAATGGTCACGACCGGAAGGCTGTGATCATTTGACTCAACAATCCTTGGGGGTCCTTTCCATCTCAGGATATTCTATGATTCCTGGCTTTGGGTCACCAGTCTTTGTGTCCTAGCCATCTCCACCTAATTTTTGTTTCTCAGCCTCTACTAGTCTTATTTTCTGCCTCCTCGGTCCAGTCACAGGTTTCTTCTGAGCCCCAGCTCCTGGTTCATCAGCCAGTGTCCTCTCCCATCTGGGTGTCCAGTCATGCTGGGTAAGTGTGCTCCAGGATGCCATTTCCAAACACTTTTCCTGAGATCTTTGCTTAAACTTGCAGTCTCAGGGAGTATTCTGCTTAGTCTCTCCTGCATCAGTCTCAGTGAGGATAAAATAGTTAAAGAAATGAGCTGTGAAGCCTAGCAAGAATTGTCCATACATGGACAAATCTGATTTTTTAAAGATTTTGAAACTGGGCCAAATTTTGCCAAAACTTCGTGTTCCCCACAAAAGGTTTTTGTTCCACCAAGCAAGCTGTCTCCTGTGAATTTCAGGATATGAATCATAAGGAAGGATTTGGGCACTGCTCAACAAAAGGAGCACTAAGTTTTTGTGTGTCCATCTCCCTGGGTAAGGCCACAGCTTTTCCCATTGCTTTTTTTTACAGGAAGAACGGATTCCCTTGGAATGAAACTAAATTAAACAAATTAAACAAAAACATCCTGCATCCTGTCTAAGCCTATAGCTGGAATGGTAAAACTCACCTGAAACACTTGAAGTTTGGCAAAGTCATAAGGAGCGAAAACAGGCCTCAAAATGTCAAATATTAGCTAGAAGTTAGGCAGCACTATCAGCTCCACCTCTGAAGTTACCAGGTCACCAAGACAGCAGAGGGTGAAAGGTGAAATGCAAAACAAAACCCAGTACAAAAGAAAGATGCTTTGGAGGCTTAGAAAAATAACTATTTATAGTTATATAGAGACTATAAGGTCTCTACTTGGGCAGTTTGGGATTCTGAGGAGATAATATTCTGGGTTCTTCTTTTGCTACTTGTATTACAGAGCTGGGAGAGAAAATTGATTTTTCATACAAAACATTGAGTTGCTGCTCACTTTTAATTTAATATATTATTTTTATACTCAGCACATAATTTGTTAGGGCTTTCTCCTATCTCTGTAACATTGTTGGAAAAGGTATTATTGAGCAGTTTGCTACCAATATTAGTTTGCTATATTACAGGAATTTCTCTTATCATCATTAGTATTGTTTCCAGGCCATAAAATGTAACCGGTTGTGTGAGCATATGAGTATTTGAAGGCGGGGACCATGCTGTGCACTGCCAGGGCACATCGGTCACACAGGTGGGTAGTACATCCACAGTGTTTCCAGGCAGAGGATTGTGTTGCAGCTGGTGTGAAAAACTAGCTTTGGGGACTTTGTTTTTCAAGTTGCTTATCTGTTTCCATTTTCTTTTTCCCCTGGTTCTTAATGCTTCACTCCTGCCTCCTTCCTCCTTTTTGCCCTTTATTTATTCCAGGAAGTCAGGAATGCAGGGTTGCAAGAAACCAAATTTTCCAATGTTTTTGTCTGATACTGCTTTAAGAGGAGTTAGAGACAGCACAGCTTCATAAGATGAAAAAGAGATCTCAACCACAACTTCACCTTGTAGGCTAACATCATCTCTTCAGCTCTCAATCTGACAGATTATTGTTTTCCTTTTATACTTTTTTTTCCTAAAAATACTGACCCAAATTGAACCTAGCTATGATATGAGTTATTCCAAGGTCAAAGTTGCTTTGACTGGGGTTTTCCTCTTTCTTTGCTGAGTCTTAGTTTAATTATTGCGTAGTTCAAATACACCCCTTGCTCCAAATTCTTTTCAGCGTATGAGTACAGCAAGGTAGCCCACCAAGGGGATGTGACTGTTGAGAGTCAGTAGGTAGAAATGAGTAACACTTATTTCAGTAGCCAGAGATCTCTAAGCAACAGTTTTATTCTCAGTCCCCACATACGTCCAAACACCTTTGCCAGGGAACCTCTGCTACCCAGCAAATATCAGGCAGGAAGGAATGTGTCTCTTTCTTTCATAAAAGCTTTTTTTCCTAGAGCCTAGAAGTGCTGGAGAGCAGCCAGTTGTGTTGGAGTCAATCTATTAACTGCTAAGTCTATACTTTCGGAAAAGATGCATGCACACAGAGAAAAACACAACCAACACTTTGGGAAAAAATGCCAGTCTTCAGTCAAACATAAAAAACTCAGGGTTGAACAGAGAGGGCTTTTTGCTTTTTCCTTCATTTGTCCAAATTGAATTTATGTGCTTCTATGCTGAAAGTGTAATTTCTGAAATAAATGCTGAGAAATATCTGCAAGTGACTTGCAGTGTGGGATTGGATCTAAAAGGTGGCTCAATACACAGGAGGGCAGAGAACAACATTTCCTTTCTTCAAATAAGCGATTGAATTCAGTATAATTAAGGCAAATTGGGGGCATAAGTTCTCCTGGTACGTCTCTTATGTGAATCAGCAACTGTGGGCTCGCTCTTCGCTGAGGAGCAACTGTGGACATACCACCCAAACAGGGTCACACCTTGGGAGGGAGGTGAGAGCTGCAGAACACCTGGGTTCACTGCTTTGGCACTCATCATGGGAATCTGAAAAAGCTCTGATTACTACTCGTCTATCATTGTCAGTTCCTAGAAATAGTAATTCCAGGAAAGAAAATGGGTGTTTCTAACTTAAGAAGGTACTTCTTGGGCCAAGTAAAATATTTGCCAATTTTTTGTGACATTACAAACAACTGTAGTTAAAAGAATGACATGAAGGCTACAAAATCATAAAAAGGTTGTGAAATGTCAGTGTTAAGGTTGTTTTTCCTGTATATACAGTATGACAGAAACTTTAGTAATCAGTTTGGGTGGTATGTTTTCCCATGGGGCTCTTTCAACAGTGGATGTTTGCAGTGTATACTCAGGACTTTATAATGTAGAAAACTTTTTTCATAGGGCTTCCATGTAATTTCCTACTGAAATAACAAGTTGTTATTTGGGTGAGAGATTCAGGAAAGGAAATGAAGTTTTTATGGACTGGAACATGTGACTGCTGCCATGAAGAACTAAATTTCTTCTCTGTTCTTTAGAAACAACCTGAAGCATTTCTTTGTAAAGCACAGTGCCAGATCACACGCACTCAAATGAGATTTAAATGAGCTTGTGCAGGTGCCAGAGGTAGTACAGCAGTGCTAGTGTAGGTGTTAACCAAATCCTTCCAAGTAGCAGGCAGGGTTTTCTGAGATACCCCAGCTGTCTTCTGAGCCCAGAACTGTGCTGCATGAACGTGGCAAAGATGTGGACACCTGTGGGGGATGTTAGAGCATGTGCACACAGCTTTTAAGCGAATGCCAAGGAGCCTTGCCTGTCCTGATTCCAGCTGAGTGCATCTGGCTTGGGGTCATGCAGCCAAGCAGATTTACCCCAAGCCCAATGGCATCAGCAGCATTCTCTGGGACATCTCATTTTCCCATGGAGCCCCTCTTCCTTCCTCTCATCCTCCTTTGCCGACAGCTTGGGCTCTGTGGGACTACACCTGTAACACCTGAGTTGCAGAGGCTGGGAGGATTTTAGCAGGGCTTCACTTCTTCCTACCTTGTCTGCTTTCTGCAAGTACCTTGTGAGTAGCTGCAGTAGCTCTGGGTTCCTCCAGGTCAGTGCTTGAGGCCCAGGAGCAAGGAAGCCTGTGAAAATGGGTCTCCCTGCTGACAGATAAACAGGGCTGATTTTTTCCAGGCAAGTGTCTCCAGCCCTTGATCTGCAGAAAATCCACACTATGTGTTTTCAGAGGGGAACCTTTTGTATATCTGTGCACCATTTTACTCTTCCTTTTGGAAGTCAGCATTTCACATGTCAGAACAAGGTCTCCATTGTGGGGAAGTGTCCCAGTTTAGAGACAAATTTTAGGAGAAAAACGCTCTCGAAAGAGTGTTTCTCTAAAGAGAAGGGCTTCAGTAATTCCCTCTTTCTGCCAATGAGATAAATGAATACGAGCGGGTGAAAGTGAAAAAAACCCCGTTTTTTAACAAAGCATGATACCCACAAAGCACAGGAAGAAAAAGATTGAATAAATGTTAGATAATAAACTTTCAAAACTTTACTCCCTCACCCACACACATCCACTCATCTACTCCCAAAAAACCTCAAAAATGCCCAGGCAAAATGGTGGCTGGCCCCTTTGTCTTCGGGAAGGGGACAAAAAACCAAAGAGTTCACGCAGCAGCTCAGGCGGGACAGATGGGAGCCTGTTGAACTTCTGACATTGGTCCTCTCCTCACAGCAGGCAAAGCTGGTGGATTTTGGTGTCCTTTCTTGTGTTGGTACAGCTTCTCCGAGGTCTCCGGCTCAGGATGGCCCCCCACCAGCTCCCTGGACTGAAAAAAAAACCCAAATTGAAAGAGTTCGAGGGGAAAAAACCCGAAAAAGGCGCCGAAAGGATTTGCAGGTGGCATCCTCCAGGCCGCGGGAAGGAAAAAAGGAAACTTCTTGCCTAAACTGGCAAAAACTAATCCAGCAAAGGCAGGGATGTAACAATGTGCAGGGCAGCTGAAAGCACGCTGGGGAGAAAGACTTTGAGTACAGCCTGCCCAAGAGCTGAAAGGCTCCCTGCCCCTCCTCCTGCTTCATCTTAAAGCTATGGCAGCCATTTCTGGGCATAAAGCAGACGATTAGGGAATGCAGTATCATCATAAAATCACCCCAAGACAGGGAGGTGATCATAATTAGTGTACACTAATATCTTCGGAGACTGAAATCAGGATCTACTGGCTGAGAGAAAGAGATCAATGCATTTGATACTAGACCAATGAAGTCCAATATATGTGTATTAGGTTTGCGTGGCCTGGCTTTGGTAGCAGGGGGATTACAGGGGTGGCTTCTGTGAGGAGCTGCTGGAAGCTTCCTCCATGTCTGGCAGAGTCAGTTCTGGCAGCTCCAAAGATGGATGTGCCACTGGCTGAGGCTGGGCCAATTTAAAATGGTGGTAAAGCCTCTGTGATAACATATTTAAGAAGAAAGGAAAAAAGTATTTGCACAGTTGTGTTTGCAGCCAGAGAAGAGCGGGGTGAGAATATGTAAGAGGAACAACTCTGCAGACACCAAGGTCAGTGAAGAAGGAGGGGGAGGAGGTGTTCCAGGCACTGGAGATGGGATTCCTCTGCAGCCCGTGATGCAGACCGTGGTGAGGCAGCTGTGCCCCTGCAGCCGATGGAGATCCATGCGGATGCAGAGATCCACCTGCAGCCCATGGAGGAGATCCACGCCAGTACAGGGAGATGCCTGAGAGGAGGCTGTGACCCTGTGGGCGATCCTTGGAGAGAGGATGCCACACTGGAGCAGCCTGTCCCTAAAGGACTGCATCTCGTTGAAGAGTGACCCACGCTGCAGCAGTTTGAGGGGAACGGTTGCTGATGGGATGGACTCATATTGGAAAAGTTCATGGAGAGCTGTCTCCTGTGGGAGAGACCCTACAGTGCAGCAGAGGAATGACTCCTTTCCCTGAGCAGTGGGAGAAACAGTGGGTGATGAACTGACCATAACCCCCATTCCCCGTCTCACTTCACCACTGGGGTAGGAGATAGAGCTGAGGATGAGAGAAGGGTGGGGGGAAGGTGGTTTTAAGGTTTTATTTTACTTCTCATTAGCCTGCTCTTATTTTTTTAGCAATAAATTCAATTAATATCTCTAATTTGAACCTGTTTTGCCCATGACAGTGTTTGATGAGCGATCTCTCCCCGTCCTTATCTCAACTCATGAATCCTTCGTTATATTTTCTCTCTCCTGTCCAGCTGTGGAGGACAGTGAGAGAGCGGCTTTGGCAGGTGCCTGGAATCCAGCCAGTGCCAACACACTACATATGGATGATGGTTACTAAGCACTTTTAAGTGTTGCACCCTCTCTGAGATTCAGCTTAGGGAGAATGGGAAGGAAAAATCAGAAAGTTACCATGCTTAACCATGGAGGATTGAGACATTTAGTGTTGTAGCCCAAAAAATACTGAAGGCACACACAAGTTACAGAATTCAAGCACGGACTTCACTGCTCAGGACGTCCTGCCAGTGCCATGGCTTATGTGCACACCCACCAAGCCCTCTGTTGGGTTATTTGAACCTTTTCCTGGGTGTTCAAACACTCACTGGGGATCACCAATCAGAAAGAATAAAGGAATATGGACAATCTCCAGCTCTTTCTCCTTTTTTGTGCTCAGGATACTCAGGTAGATGTGAAATTCACCAGCCAGGCTCATGATTTGCCCCAAGATCTGTCAGGGAATTAATTTGTCATGGTTTCTGCATCCCATTTTTTGCTGTAAGTGGATTCTACAAGTTCTAGGGTAAACCAGCCCTGCCAGGACCTAAAACAAAAACTTGCTTTCTAAGTCCAAGAGCCATTGCTTCCAGTAATCTGAAGTTCCTTTCCTGCTTAAATAAGAACATTACATTTTAAAACTATAGCTATCAATCTGGAGAGATAAGTGAGCACAGTGAAGTGGGAAGGTGGTTTGTAACACCTTCATGAGGTAAGGAAACATAATTTCTGTTTTAAAAATGGAAAACTTGAAGTAAAGCACCAGCATAACTAGCTGTTGTGATTTAACTCCAGCAATGAGAACCACTAAGCCACTTGCTCATTCTCCCCATTCTGGTGGGATAGGGAGGAGTATCAGAAAAAAAAGGTAAGATTCGTGGGTTGAGATAAGAACAGTTTAATAATTGAAGCAAAGTAAAATATAATAATACTAATGATGATAATAACAACAATAATAGTAATTGTAATAAGAGAGAAAGAGAGAGAGGAATAAACCTCAAGAAAACCCAGTGATGCACAATACAGTTGCTCCCACCCGCTGACCAATGCCCGCCCACTCACCCCCAAGCAGCAATCAGCTGCTCCTGGCCACCTGCCCCCAGTTTCTATACTGGACATGATGTTCTGTGGTGTGGAATATCCCTTTGGCCAGTTCAGGTCACTGTCCTGGCCATGCTCCATCCCAGCTCCTTGAGTCCTGCTCGCTGGCAGAGCATGAGACACTGAGAAGTCCTTGATTGCAGAGAGCACTGCTCTGCACCAACTAAAACATCCTTGTGTTATCAACATTCTTCTCACCCTGAATCCAAACCGCAGCACTGTACCAGCTACTAGGGAGAAAATTAACTCTATTCCAGCCAAAACCACGACACTGCCTCAAAACTAGGGAAGAATTTGGTATAAGTAGCATCCCCAGTTTAGTGTTCATGTGATTAGATCACATCTTTCTGTCTTTTAGACAAATATTTAATTAAAACAGTTTCTCACAGCTGTCATTGAGCATTTGGATGCCAGAGCACACCTAAGTGGATGCTGAAAAATGAACATTGCCAGCCAGAGACCAGCAAGCCCGGTAGGAGAGGCAGGTGAGCGATGTCTGCATGAAACACTCAACAAATGTCTTTTGGGCTTTTACCACAGAAAACTAAGTAGACAGAAAGTGTAAAATCAGACAGGACAAGGCAACATCATCAAACAAAGGACCAGACAAACAGCATTCGACAAATATAAGGTTGAGTGAATGGGCACTGAGCTCCCTCTGTCTTTCAGGGAATTATCTTCAAAGAAAACTAATTTCACCTGTTCTGTGGAATTTGATATGCTTTGAATCCTTTTTTTCCTGTTACTTGACCAACCCTAAAGCAAACCTTCAGTTTATTTTGTTATGACATCTTCTGGTCAGATTGTTTCAGAGTGCAGCTGTTCTGAAAGCATTTAGCTGGAATTTTGTCCACAAGTCATTATTATGGTTATTACATTTTTATTTTTAATATTCAAGAGAAATTATTGAAACCTTCATCTCCCTCCACTTGCTCTGTCTGGCTCAAGATGATTATCTCTGTCTTTTTTTTGCCTCAGCTCAACATAATGGAGTCTTTTTGTATAAAGTATGGTGGTCCTCAGGTGGAACCGCTGCTTATCCCCACCTTTCACTGTCTGATTGTATTGGCTCAAAGCTCCTGTCCCATGCAAGGAGCTGAGGATTATGGAAATGAAAGACAGCATGCAGCAGGTCAAGCTGGGACATGCTAAGCACAGTCTAGCAGCTAATCAGATGAAAGAATTGGTGGCCCCAGCATTGGTGCAGTCTCAAAGCCAGTGCTGCATGCCAGTTTGTGTTCCAGAGTGTAAGAAGAGTATAAAAAATCTAGAATGTCATCTAGAAGGATGACAACAAAGACAGTGAAAGATTTAGGGGGCAAGACTTAGGAGGATTGGCTGAGGATACCAGGTTCGCTGAGTTTAGAGAAGGAGAGGCTGAGGAGTGACCCCACATTTGTCTACATCTTCCTCATGAGGAGCAGAGAGAAGATAAGGAGGCGCTGATCTCCTCTCTCTGCTGTCTGGTGATAGGACACAAGAGACTGGCTTAAGGCTGCACCTGAGAAAGTTCAGGTTGGATACAGGGAACAGGTTCTTCACTGACAGAGTGGTACAGCACTGAAGCAGGGAAGTACAGGTCCCAGAGAAGCGTTTGTGAACACAAGCCTCTTGGTGTCCAAGAAGCTTTTGAGCAACAATCTTAGATATATGATTTGACTTTTAGGTTGCCCTGTGTGGAATCAGGAGTTGGGCTCTGTGGTTCTCGTGGGTGTCTTCCAGCTCAGGATATTCTGATCCTATGAAATGTCTACTGAGTGCATAATTTGCAGTAGAGCTTCACTCTGGAGCTGATTGCTGCTGCTGCTGTATCCCTACCTTACACCTCACCATTTCCCATTCAGAGAGCCCTCTGCCCCCACTGCAGCTTGGAAACCATTTCTGCCCAGTTAAACTCACCTCCGTCTTTGTTTTCTAGGACAAGGATGCTTCTTTCTTCCATGCTTCATTTTGTTGTATAGGAGGTACTCAGTGTTCACCTACTGTCCATAAAAATCACATGCTAGCCGTTTGTGGCTGACATCTGCCTGTCTGTGCCTTTACAGCAGGATTCAGAGCAGAACATGGAGGTGACAAACCAGGGAACTGTCCTGCCTATCGGTGGGAAGTGTACCAGGGTGAGCTGTATTCCTTGCCTCTTGTTGCCTTCATGTGTTCCCCCTCCTCTGTCCCCACACAATGCCTTTTTGGCTCCATTGCTGAGATAGCACCATTGGTAGAGATGCAATATTATTCTTTATCCATTGAGAGTTTGCATCCTACAGGGATAAATAGTGGTCCCTGAGCTCTCGCTACTGTCTATCTCTTGCTATTTTTTGGCAAGTTTTTTCCCTGTCTCTCTGTGTGATAAACATGACTGAGTGATGTGGTGCTTGCTTCCACCCCGTATCATGTTTCTCTGAGAGCTCTAGGAGCAACTGTGCTTCTGAGGAGCTCAGCATGAGGGGAGAGCTGCTCTTCAAGCTTTAGGGGCAGCAGGATGTACAGGGAGGATGGCTGTGAGCTTCCTGCAAATTCAGCTGTCCAGGAAAGGGATGTGAAAGAGTACAGCCAAAAAAGCCACCACATCTGTAGCCATCCTCCTTTTCCATGGCATCCATGGGGCTCAATGGTATTAAAAGCACTTGTATTTTTCCGACAGAAAAGCTGGGAAAAGGTAGCTTGCTTACTTCTCCACTAAAAATTTCTTTTTGGGCTTCTGGGACTTTGGAGGGATAGTTTCTACAAGCCAGGGAAACCTCAGTGTTGAATAAAGCAGTGGGTCTGCATGAGCAGTTGGACGTAAAAGCCTTGGCCAAAAGCTTATGCAACATAGACCAAGCACTCCAAGGAAAATCCATACCTACTGAGTGAGGGTTCGATGCAAAAAATAGCCTCTGCTGCACTAAAGATAGTGAGTTTCCACTCATTGATCCACCTGTACTGGTCCCGAGCAGGTGATCTCCCTCCTCCCTGCTGGCTTCTGATCATATTCCATGGAACCAGTCCAACTGTGTAGTGAGACCAGTTGCTATGCTGCAGACAGCAGCTCTAAAGTCACCTAACAGAGCTCAGCAATAAAAATCTAATTGTGTTATTCAATTGTGAGCTAACTTGTTTTCATCTGTACAAATGATGAAGCACAAATGACTAAATTCACAAGCCAGAGGAAGTATTTTGCTGAACTTTTCTGAGGAGAACAACTATTAATTTCCTCCATACTGTATTTCTCCTATTTTTAATGATATCACTTGCATCTGAATGCTTCAGTGCCCATGTTATTTCACTACTTGTATTTTTGAAAGAGGAATGACTAATGTTTTCCAAATTATATACCATGACAAACAAAGGGAAAAGGCACCTGTATACAACTTGACTGAAGAAAAACAAATATTCTTTTAAATGATCCCTCCCTTTTAAAATAAAATTACATTTCCTCATGTTCAGACCTATCACATTGACACCTTAAGCTATAAATTAGCTGTATAACACAACGCTATTAACTGCACACTGTTGCTTTCACAGAACATACAGAAGCAAACATATACGCAGGTTTCCTTGGCTGCCATCTCCTGCTGCTGGGCTGGGACTCCTCAAGTTGCTCATGAAGCTGCAGCTCTTGGGACAAGGTGATTACTGAGAATATAATCTGGCTGAATGACTAAAAAATACAAGCCCTAGACATCCAGAGGAAAAAAATAACAAACCAATCAAAAACGAACAACCAAACTACAGCAAAACTACAGCTTTTTTTTTTATTTTTAATTTCACTATAGAAAGGATTAAGAAGATATGATAAAAATCACTAAGTAACTGTAGGCAATGCACACAAGAGTTAGTGTTTGCATTGACCTTTGGGGTTCAATTGGTAATGTTATTTAATTAGGACCTAGCTCCCTGAGTTCTCACAGTTTGCTCCTTTTTACCGCTGAATTTGAACAAAAGTATTGGCATAGAGATTTAGATCCTGGTTGTGTTTCATCCACGTTTTAACATTGGAACAGCAGCTGAAATCCCTGTTTCATCTACTTTAATTGCTTATGTGTGAAGAGAGATGCTTTCCTGAAGCCTACCAGGGTCTTAATGTTAGTTAATGTTGTCTTAACTCCTCACTGAGGCTTGCAGAAGCACGAGCAGAATGGGGTTCATCTTTTCCAAGAGATTATTTTAATCACGGCATCAGAGACAATAGTTCCCTCCAGTATGTTTTTAGTGCTTTGAGTTGCCTTGTTTTCATTATCCCTCATGTTGCCTTATTATCTTCCCAGGACACTACACTAGGCTGATTTCTTTTTACTTTGCCTTGCCTTCAGGAATGCCACTTCTGCAGTATCATTATCTCTTGCGGCCACCACAACAAATAACCAGCGACTCTTTTGTGCAGAAGCTGAGGAGCAATTGCTCCAAGTCCAAAGGGTGATCCAGGACTTTTAAAGATGTCCTTTTCTTTTTTTCTTTTTTCAGATCAAATAAACAACAGTTCTTCATTTAAATGATCTTGATCATGATGCGAGTAGGAAGTTGCCTTCCATAGTTAGCATTGTGAGGGAGAAACCTGATAATTCATTTATTCCATAATAATAGCAGGGGTAGCTTTAAGGTTTTTACCATCTGTGCTCCTATGGGAAGGGGGAGCAAAGCCAATACAAATTTAACCTTCAGATTTATGCTTCTGTGCTTCTCCATTGTGCCTCTAAAGTTCTTCAGGAAAAATCCTTAACCACTTCAGTACTGTATGATAAGCAAAACTAGAGCTTCCAGATTCCACTTTAATTTTAAATCTGCAGAATTTAATTTAATTTTAAATCTGCATGTTTTCATTTAATTTTAGACTTTAATAACAAGTACTCAAACCAAGATAGATATATTTAGTGAGTGTTAAGTTTGATTGCATCTGTTTGTCTGTGTTCCCAAGATATCCAAACCTAACATTAAGTTCTGTATCTATCTTCAAATCTTTATCTCCTTGCAAGTAATCTCACAGTTTTATAGAATATACAAATATAAAAAGCTCATTTATGCCTAAGGCTTTTACAAGGACAAAACTCTTGTTGAAGTGGAGGTGGGGACCTGAGACAAAAGGAAACTGCTAGCACAGTTACATGCCAAGATTTAGGATAAAAAAGTGTATTGATGCGTAGGTTCATCTGGATTTATGGATTGATGACCAAAGAGAAACCAGGAATATCTGAAAGTTGGTACACTACTGTCCTGAACAAGTGTGTTTGAGATTGCTCCAAAAAAGTGTGAGAATAGGAATATTATGCCATTCAGGCCAGACAAATCTTTTCCAAGGCTGATCATGAGAAAAACAGAAGCTCATTCAGAGTCCCTGAGAGTGGACAGTGTTTGTTGATAAGCTCGGAAAGAACTGAGCCCAGGTGGCGTTGTCAAGGACAAGGCCTAACAAGCATTTTCTCAGATCACACCGCAGCCTGGAAAGGAGTCAAGGGGCGAATGCAGTACCATAGCTACCCTGGAGACAAGAGTGAGTTTATTAGGCAATGACTGAAGTGTAACTGCATCCAAAAAGGGTCAGTAACTGATTCTTCCAGCCTTTCACTGGGAAGGACTGAGTTTCCTTAGCGCATGGTAAATTCATTAAAGGCTCAAGGTTAAAATTCAAAACTGGATGCAAAGTTTGGGACAGGCTCTAGAGAACACAACTGATTATTGTTGTGAGAGTCAGGGATAAAGTAATATGCAAACTTCACTTCTTTCCTTTTCTTTTATCCAGGCTCCTGTCGGGCCATGGAAACACTTCACATGTATTTTATACTGCATCTGAGCACTTGATAACACACTGCATACAATATATACAATGTTTAACCATTGCTGCTTTTTAGTGAGCTTGCCTCAGAAAATGGGGTCATTAGGGGCAAAATTCTCTTCTCACTCTGGATTGGCTAAAAATTTGAAATTAAACTGACCATCCACTAATTCTCTGCAGGAGGTCGAGTTTAGAGTTCAGTTTAACATGATACAATGTACTTGGTAGAAGAAACTTTACAACGGGGTGGGGGGAAGGTTGTTTTTCTTATTGACCTACTTACTGATGGGCAGAATGGGATCCTCTGGCCATGTTTCATGGTGGGGCATGGAGTATGTCCCACAGAGAAAAACAGCAATGTGGGAACACCTGAACTATACTTCCCCTGATGCTTCTCTGCAGCCTTTCCAAAACTCAGTTGAGTCCTACCAAAAAAAATCAAAATATAGCTGTGTTTGTATTAATTGTGCCTGGAAAACAAAGACACAAACAAGGTCTGTGTGAGGTAGCATGGCTCTGCAAGCAGATGGTTGTGCCTTTGACTTGCATGGACTCAGCTGCCTGCTTTGGTCAGGACCAAGGAAATTTCAGGCATCACAGCAATGGTCTGTATGGCATTTCCTCTCTCCTCTTAATGCTGTCACTGTGTGGTTTAGTTTGCTGTGGGTAATGCTTTAACTTTACACCGGTTATATAGTCCCTTATAGAACCATAGAACCTCTAGAATCCTAGAATGGTTTGAGTTGGAAGGACCCTAAAGCCCATCCAGTTTCAATTCCTGCCGTGAACAGGGACACCTTTCACTAGACCATGCTGCTCCAAGCCCTGTCCAACCTGGCTTTGTATGTTTCCAGGGATGGGGCAGCTTCAGCTTCTCTGGGCCACCTGTGTCAGGGCCTCATCACCCTCATAGGGAAGAGTTTCTTCCTAATATCTGATCTAAACCTACTGTCTGTCAGTTTGAAGCTATTTGCCCTTGTCCTGTTACTCTAAACCCCTGTAAATAGTCTCTCTCCATCTTTGTTGTCAGCTCCTTCAAGTACTGGAAGGCCACAATTGGGTCACTCCAAAGCTTCTCCTCTCCAGGCTGAACAATCCTGGTTTTCTCAGCCTTTCCTCACACGGAGGTGCTCCATCCCTCTAATCAATTTGGTGCCTCCTTTGGACTCTCCAGGTCTACGTCATTCCTTCATCACAGCAGTCAGTGGAGAACTGATTGTAGATGCCTCTGGTTTTTTAAATGAGAACATTCAGACTTTGGCCTGTGAAAAATTAAATTTTTCCATGGAAGAAGTTGAGGAAGCACTTGCTTTCATCCTTGCTAACCTTTCCTGTGAGGAAAACTCTCTGTTTCTGGCTACCTGTGGTCCTTCAGCAACAGCTATTGGACCTGTTTTGGGAGGAAAGGGGCTGGGCAGGATTCCTTGCCCCCTGCCTTAGGAAGACATGGTGTGATCATGGTGGTCCTGCCTCTTCAGCATCAAGAGACACCCAGTTATTTGCCAAGAGCCAGAAGAGTGCCCCTTCTCCATAGACCATGGCAGAACAAAGAAACACTCTTATCTGAGTGGGCTGGTCCTAGGGCAGTACTTCTCCAGAGACACTTTTGCTAAGAGGCACCTCAAGGAAGTCATATAGGAGTTTGAGTACCCACGCCTTTCCTTACCAATCTCAACAGGAAAGTCTCTAGAGAGAAGGGCTTCTCAAAAAATAAAAATTTTTAAAAAATAAATAAAGTTGTACCTTCCAATGTTTTCATATTCATTTGAATAAAAACATTGAGTTTATGCCTTACATGTTGTCTACCTAGGTAAATAATTGGGACCACTTCTCATGCAAATCCATGAACTGCAGCTTCATTATCACCTCCCACCAGTAAAAGACAAGTTTAGCATTGAAATGTAAGGAAAATCAAAGAGATTGCAAGCCTAGTTATGCTGCGACTTTTTTTGCAAGTTGGCTAATTATTGTTCTTGAATTAAGAGCTCATAATCAGCTTCATGCCAGATGCCTTTGGCTTTTTTGTATGGTCAAATCAGAATTTGCAGAAAAAAAACCACAAAAAAACCCTAGACAATTGTACAATAGCTGGCAGGAAGAATTTCTTCCTAATCTCCATCTGGATACTGTAGAGGCAAAGATTTTTTTAGTGTATTTTGCTGTCTAAAAAAGTGGAACTCAATAGGTTCTGTACGTATGATCGTAAATCTGCCCTTGAGTTTTCCTGTTTCAAGGTCAAATAAAAGCGGGTGTGATAGAATAACCCAAAAAAGCACAACCACCAAATGTTCACATGAAGGTTTCATTAGCTTGTAAACTACAACGCCTGTGTGTTAATTTGGCGCAGCCTAGTTTGTTGGTAGCGGGGGGCTGGGGGGACCCCACAGGAGTAGGTTCTGCGACAAGCTGCTAGAAGGGTCCACCATGTCTAACAGATCCAATCCCTGATGGCTCTGAAGATGGACATGCTGCTGGCGCAATTAGAGAGGTTGGTAACGCCTCTGTGATGACATATTTAAGAAGAAAATCAAAACAGCACAGACGCAGTTGTTTTTCCAGGGGTGGTGAGGTGCTGCGGCCAGGGGCCATCCCCAGCGCAGCCCGCGGCGATGTGCTGCCGCCATGGCAAGCCTTGTCTGCCTAGCCGCCCCTAGCCAGCCACGCTGCGGGCAGAAGGGCAGGGGCAGCGGCCGTGGCTTCTCCTTCCCAGTGCCCCACATAAAGAGAGGCGTTATACAGCACCAGAGCTGCTTTCTCCCAGTCCTCATCTCAACTCATGAGCCCTTCATTAATTTTTTTTTTCTCCCTGTCCTCTGCCCAGCTGAGAGCAAGAAAGGGTGATCAAACAACTTTTGTGGGTGCCTGGTGTTTGGCCAGTATCAAACCACAACAACTAGCATGTTGATAAGAGTTAAGACTGCCTCATAAATTTTGACCTTTTTGAGTATTTATATACTTATAAAGGTCATGCTTTAAAGATGGGACACCAGGAAAGCAGCAAACGTGAAACTTTGAGTTGGCAGTAGCCTCTTTGGTAATGCTTCGACACAGGTACATTTGTCATCTTTTTGCCTCTCACTTTTTGATGACTATCCAGAAATCACATTTTGTGTAGGGGTGAGAAAGTTTTTAACCTCTCTTGGCCAATTATACCTGAAATTACATGTCCTTACTAATGTACTTTTTCATTAAAGAAACAAAGAACATTTCTTTCCAAATATAGGCTTCCTGATATTGCCTGGCTGCACATTTCTGTTCCTGCTGCCTAACCCTCTATCATCTGCTGCAAGGTGCTGGATATTGCTAGGCTCAAATCCTCTAGCTGAGAAAAGCCACTCAGTTTGTAATGAGGCATGTTTGCACCTCCCTTCTCTAATGCTATCCACATCGTGAGCCACAGATTTGATTTGACAAGCCATAACTAATTTATTTGAGGTAAATGATACAAAACCACTTACCATATTAACTGTGTTCACAGCTCTACCTCTCAAATGGTTGGTTTCCAGTTGTAATACGTATTCTTTAGATTGTGTTTTACTCAGATGCTAAGAATTAAATCATGGCTTTTTAGTTTCTAGTGTAATTGAATTTGATGCAGTCTGGACAGTCTTCATTTAAGAATCTCAAAGTCGTTTGAAAAAGTTCCTTAATGAAGCTTCACAAAACTTGAGTCAGGGAGGAAAATATTGTTGTTAGCTTGGTTTTGAGGTGGGTGAGCAGAGGGGCAGGGAACTGCAGGGCATTGAAAATGCTCTCCAGGAAATCATTTGTACAGAATTCAAGTGCAGACTTGATAAAAAAAATGATTAATTTCTCATGGAAAACAGCTATTTTAGAGAAGAGCAAACATATTTGACCACTTACACTGAGGACAAGCAGAACAAATACACACATATATAAATTAAACTTTCTTCAAAGAACTCCAATTATCCAGGTTCAAATGTTCAGGAATCCTTACGTATCTGCCTTCTACTGGCATATTTTTAGATTAATAGGAGGTTATCACCCAACTTAGCAAAGTACCTAATCATCTCTAGGATCTGTGACTCACATCCTTTGGAAATTCCATAGATTTCACTTGTGTTGCTTTGGTGGTTCCAAAAACCCCTCTGTGAATGCTGTAAGCTGGATCACTTCATTTTTTTTCAGGTCAGATTTAGTGTCATTTGTGTCCTGGTTCTGCTCCAATCCAGTAACAAGAAAAAGCTCAAGCTAATGATTCAGTTTTGGGTGTTTGGGCTGATGTCCTGGTTATAACTGTGCTTTTAATTTCTTTGCCTTTTCATTTTCTCCTTTTTCTTTTTTTTTTTTTTTTTGTTTTTTGACAGAGAAAGCAATAGGAAATGGTCAGGGTAGGAAGAGTTACTTTAATCTTTTTTAAACATTTTGTTTTCCATGCAGCATCTGCTCCATAGGCCACCTGGCATGGCCTTATGGGCCACCTGGTGCTCCAGCAGATGCTGGGACTCAAGGAGTGAAACATAAATGTACCACCAGCAGCACTTGCAAACACACTCAGCACAGCAGCCTCTCCTGGACTGGATTTCACCCAGGACACTGACCACGTGGGAGGTTTCCAGTCTGCAAACTTGCACCTGACCATCACTCGGCTGCCAGCCAAATGTTGGGATATGGAGTAGCAGGAGGTGAGGGTCCATATGGGTCAGGAAGAAGCTGGAACTCTCGTGGCTGATGCTGGTGGCACGCAGCACCTCTAATTCCAGCAGCACAGAGACCAGGACCCTTTTATACCAACGCATGCTCACGTAAGACCCTTTTGCCTCAAGTCAGACAGATCAACTTACCTGTGCAGCAAATTCATAGCCCCAGCCAGGAGGTCATTCTGATACTCTTCATCAAGCTCTGGAAGCAGAGACTACACTGAGCATCTGGCCTCTTCCTCCTTTCCTCTGCAAGAAACTGGTTCTAAAGCATCAAACTGCCCCCTGGAGTCTGAGCAGGGCTTTATTAATTACACTTCAGGAGCATATGAAAAATTAATAGTAACACTGCTAACAATATTAATAAATGCACTATTATTGAGTCTGCTTTGTAAAACACTGATAAAATGTTTACTGTGGTGGCCACTGAAAATGGAAGCATTATTGCAGTCTTGCAGTTCTGTTGCAAAAATAAAAAAATATTTATCATACTCCACTGGAGCCAAAATTCAGTGAGGATGTATGCACTCTAGGCTTCAGGTGTTGATGGACTTTCCATGTTGAATAAAATCATGGGAGATTAAATCATCCATTAATCCCCAAGGTTTAGGGTGACTAGCTAATAGTCCGTATTTACCCCTCAAAGGCTAAGAAACACCCCAGGAGGCTCCTTTTCCTGGCCCACATAAATGTCTCAAGGAAGGGGTGACACAGGGGCCCTGCTCTGCCCTGGCATAGGGAGCAAGAATGTGGCACTTTCGGTCCATGCCAAATCTACTTCCCAGCCCATCTGGCGGCCACAGCCTGTAGGTCTTGCTTTTTTTCCCCATGGAGCTAAATTCCCTCCCACTGAGACAGTCCAGCTTTCTTAATTGTCATTCATTTTTGTGTGTGTGAACTTGACAATGATGGAAGGAGCTCCACTGGCAGGCCTGGAGAGGGAAGGACTCTCTTTAACTACAGAGAAGGAGCAGAGTGGACAGAGATGACTGTCCCTCACATGATGCCCTACTTGTGGGACTCACCCTAATGTGAGTGACTGAGTCTGAAGACATATAGGGGAAAAAGCAGGGGTGGGACTATAGTTGTGGTGTCTTGTTAATGGTTCCTCACTGGACTGTGCTTGGGCATTTGGAGGAGGGAATGGGGATGTCCTGATGAAAAATATGCTGGGTTTTGGGACATAAACTCAAAAATAAACTAAAACAATGGAACCAACCTTAGTAAAGTTCATCATGAAGACATCTTTGCTGTTCAGAAGGGAGTCTGTTTAAAAGAGGGTGCAGGGAGATACTCTGCTGAAGAACCTAACCTTGGTCCAGCAAATCTCTGGGATGGGGATGCCTCAATGAGCGACACCCAGGCTTCCACTCTTCCTGCTGTCAGCAGCTCTTCTCCTGAATGCTCAAGATTCCTCTAAATGGGCCCCATTTGCATGTAATTTCCTTTAATTGACTCACTTCTGACAAACCCTAATGATTTCTAATTATTTAAAGCCCTTTTTGCTTGTTAGGTTTCCTTTGGTCATATATTTTTATCAACTTTTGTTTCTAATGAATGCAAAGCCTAGTTACACTTTGGATGTGTGTCTTGTCCTGGTAAAAATGGCTCAACTGAAAAAGTACAAAGAAATTGCTGAGAAGAAAGCTCAAGATATGAAACAAGTATATAATAAAGTAATCACCATGAATGACCATAAAAATACTGTGTTCACAATAAGTTGATTTAGTACCAAACTGACAGCATAAGATATAGAAATGCTCCCTATTTACTTTAGAATAAATTCAGTGCTAAACTGAAAACTGGATGTCTTATGGATACAACATTAACAGTCATTCAGTCAGTATGAAAACAATTCACACACACACCACACACACAGAAATCCCAGAGTAACTTGATCATGTCTGCATTTATAATTCCTGTGTGTACAGTCCAAGCAGAGGCTGCTGGCTCTCACAGGGGCAATCCTCCTACACAGCTGCATGGGTGGCTTTCACAGGAGACCATGTGAAATGCCTGAGAGTAGCTTGCACACCTTTGGGGTAAAAAGGACTTATATATACTGAAGGCTTCCTTTGTGCTCCTCTCACTTTGGGTTGTATTTCCTAGAATCACAGAATGGTTTGGTTTGAAAGGGATATTAAAATCATCATGTCCCACCCCCTCCCATGGGCAGGGACCCCTTCCACTAGACTGGGTTGTTCAAAGCCCTGTCCAACCTGGCCTTGAACATTTCCAGGGATGGGGCAGCTTCAGCTTCTCTGGGCAATCTCTGCCAGGGCCTCACTACCCTCACAGGGAAAAATTTCTTCCTAATATCTAATCTAAACATACTCTCCGTCAAGTTGAAGCCATTCCCCCTTGTCCTGTTACTCCAGGCCCTTCTAAATAGTCTCTCTCCATCTTTCTCATCACTTCCCTTCAGGTACTGGAAGGCCACAATTGGGTCACCCCAAAGCTTCTCTTTTCCAGGCTGAACAATCCCAGTTTTCCCAGACGTTCCTCACAGCAGAGGTGCTCCATCCCTCTGATCAACTTGGTGCCTCCTCTGAACTCACTCTAGCAATTCCATGTCCTTCCTGTGCTGGATCCCAGTGCTGAAGGCAGCTCTGTAGGTGGGGTTTCACCTGAGAGGGGCAGAGGGGAGAATCCCCCACCCTCACCTGCTGCCCATACTAGTTTCAGATGGCTTGACAAGTTCTTCTTATCTCACTGTGGTTGAGATGTTGACACCGTGTCTACAGGTGTCTACAGATGAACAAGCTCACCAGCTGTTGTTGCTCTGGACAGCATTGTAAGTTATTTTGAGCCAATGCTGTAAGATGTATTTTATTTGGACAATTGGTGAGGACAAATACACTTCTCTCAAGTTCAAAATCATGCGTTCATACTGTAGAGAGATAACTGCTTGGGGTGGCCTGGAATCAGACGGGAAGTCCTGTGTGATGAAAATAACCCCTTGCCTTCAGGTCTTCCATTTTGCCCTTAGGAATACCCCTTCCCCCGCACCTCCAGTCATGGGAGAATCCTACTGCCAGTCCTGCAACACCAATGGTGCCCCAAGACCCAGTTCTTTGGCCGCCACTAGAGACATGTCTTGCCATTGCTTTCCCGGTAGATACTTATATTAAAGGGGCTTTGATCACAATTCTGTGCTCATTTGGAAGGGCAAGGGCTTCAAACACAGGAGCGAGTTACTGCAGCACAGTACGTAGATGCATGTCACCTGAGTCACAGTCACTGATTGTGTGCATGTGCTCAGCCCACTGGTCCTGCATTTCAGCTTCACTTAAGCCTCCCTCCTTGTTCGCCTTGTGGTGAATGTGGACTCAGTAGCTGCTCACTTGCCTTCAGAAAGCATTTAGAAACCTGGCTGCGGACATCAGGATTCAGATCTGTGTGCCAGTAATGCATATGACATGTAATGAGCACAAGGTTCTCTCTCATAGGGCTTTTACCTCACTTTATAGCATATAATAATTACTAGCACAACTATACTTTTAAAACCTCCTTAAGCTATGGTAGGCTATATGCACATGCCAATAAATATAATTAGGTTGCTTTCACTTGACATGTATTTGACAGTGCTAGTTACAAACAGGCAACTATCACTTTCTGCTGAAGAAAAAGAGGGCAGAGAAGCAGAAGAGAAACTGGATGTGAAGCATTAAAGGAATAATATGGATGTTGCAGTCACCCCTGGTTTTGTGCTTTCCCATTGTAGGCAGGTCTATAACTATCTTGTGTTTAGCCTGAAACAAGACTGTCTTCAGACAGGTATATCATGTAAACCAGAGCAGTCTCATTCTCATTTAAATGAGATAAGGTGCAGGCATTAGTTTACTAATGCTGCTTGGAGTTGCAAACAAACCATCAGAATCTGCCTGAACTTCTCGAATGAGTGAGTTTACTAAGCCAACTCTATTTTTGTGCCTACATGTTAACTGGGTCTTAATATGAGAATTTGTTTGCCAGTTTTGTAACCAACATGGTCTGTGACAATGTACATAAAAGAAAATGTGAATTTCCTGTGAAGGGAGCAAAGATTTTATCCTGAATCTTTACTCCAGGTGATGAGGTTGCTGTCTGCATTCCCTTCGTTGTCCCTCTAGTCTCTTGCTTGAAATGCTGTGTTTCTGCTAATTTGAGCAGCAGGTAAAAGCGAGCTTCCACTCCAGAGACTGGCTTGAGGCACACCAGTTCCGATGAGAGAACTGGGAGCTAAGTCCACAACTCCTGCATCCTGGTTCAGTGTCTTCATCCGACACCTGTCTTACCTCTTCAGTTGAGTCTTACAGGTTACATGCAGAGAATAGCCCAAAGCAATGTCAGAGATCTCTCTTGGCTTGGCAGTGATGAGGAAATCCTGCATTAAAACTACTCTGTTACTTCCAGCTCACTCCCCTGCACTGAAGCAGATGCTGTGTAAGCGCAAGGCTCTGCCAGAAGAAGAGGAGAGGTCATCTCAGTGGGATTCTTCTTCCTTTCTTTGCTGCAAGTCACAGCTTTAATGCGTCTGTAATTGTTTTCACTCACATAATTGAAAAAAAGTTTGTTAATGGCAGGTCAGCTGCTTCCAAACTGTACTTCGCATAAAGTTCCCACACACCACATTTCCTTTCTCCACTGTGGTGATTTGAGAGAGAGAAAAAGAGAAAAAGAAAAAAAGGAAGAGGAAGAGGAAGAGGGAAAGAAAAAAAGGAAAAAGGGAAAAAAAGAAAAAGAAAAAGAATAAGAAAAAAGACAAAGGAAAAGACAAAGAAAAAGAAAAGAAAAGAAAAGAAAAGAAAAGAAAAGAAAAGAAAAGAAAAGAAAAGAAAAGAAAAGAAAAGAAAAAAGAGAAAAGTAATAAGAAGTAAATAAAAAGGGAAAGGAAAAAGAAAACTTTTTGGCACATCAATATTTGTCTCATTTCATTGTCTTGTGTGATGACTTGCTGTCAAAATAATGCTGCAGTATTTGACATGCCGCATTGGAACAACTTCTGAACTGCTCCAATGTGCTATTTCCATCCGTACAAGTAGGGAGGACTTAAAAAAGCAGATCTTTTGACACAACTTGGCATAGCAACTTCAGTGTATTTTGCTACTTTATACCATGGAGTCTCAACTAAACAGGGTATTTGACGTGATGCATTATCAGGGATTTAGAGTTGTCATGTGTAAGTACTTTGTAGTCTTCATGGTGCAAATGATAAAGGATGTAACCTGGAAAAATATTAGGAGTATTGCAGACACCATTAGTCCCAAGGTGTTTCTCTGCACAAATGGCCTGGGTCACGTCCTGGTCCTTGCTAATAACTGTAGTTAGGGTGGAGCAATGGGATCATAACGGCTGAACGACCCTTTATTCCAGCAATGGTGGAACAACAGGTGCTGCATGGCAAACAGCTGAGAGAAAGCAACAAGTGATTAAGAGCACATAATTACACTGAACATTCTGATAATGCATTTCTCCCATGTATTCCAGAGTTCTGGTGTTACTTGGCTACTATGCAGGGCAATTTGCACAGCTGTGTACTTCGTGTTCCCTTGCAGACAGTAGCTTTGGTCGGGGTGGCAGGAGTTAAGGCTATGTTTCCCAGCAACCAGGTCACAAAACATGCAGGAGGTTTAACACTGAAAGTGTTAATTTGAATTTGATTTGGAAGTAGATGGATAACCTGAACTGTTTGTAGATATGAGACTTCTCACCTTTACTTCCAAACCTCTTTGACAAGGGTGGGACAGATTCTGTTCCTGACCATTTGCTGTGGGGCTTTCAAGTGAAAATAACTTATAGTTGTAAGCTCTCTTTGAACTGATTAGTGTAAAGGCATACTTAGAATAAATGGAAGTTGCCATATGACAAGGGAAATGATCAGAGCTGTTTCAAAAGAGATACCTGGGGATGTAGGAATGCAGTATCTCAAAACGCCAGGTGAGCAGCAAATAATTATTCTTGCTGTATCCAGCTCAATAAACTCCAAATAAAATGGGACTCTTACCAATTTTTTCCAAACTTGTGCATAGTAATCTTCAGTCACAAACAAACACAATATTAGGAGCACTTGAAGTGAAATTATTGGTTTAGATTGTGCTGTATTAAAAAAAAAAAAAGCTGCCTTTTTGTTTGTCTCAAGTTTTAAGCTTCTGGAGCTTACTAATAACAATGGTATAGGAAGATGTGAATTTAAGATAGGAAATGAAAGCTGTGAATCTTTAATAATCACCTGATTCCAGCAACTGAAACTCTAACTACCAAAATGCTCAGGTTGTATCTCATCTAAAATTTTGTATGGGCGATGAAAACCTCCACAACATTCTTTGTCTTTAAGGCTTTACTTTTAGGGGACAACTGAAAATGTGATTCACTTTGATAATAAAATTCTAATATTGACTTTTTTCTTTTGAGTCAGAAGCCACATTTTGCCCTGCAAGTCCCACAGCCATTGAGTGGATTAGTGGTGGTGGCCTCGGATGTGGCACCCTGTTAAAAAGCATTGCAAAGCTGGGAGGGGTTCAGGGGTACCAGTGACTGACCCAGCTTAGGTCTCATGTTGAAGGGAGGTAAGTGAAGAAATATTGTGGTAGAAAAGATGTAAGGTGTGAATTGTATGGGCAGATTAGCCCTTGCAGAACTGGAGGAAACTAAGCAGGATTTTGAATTTAATGTATCTTACAGTTGTTTGTTAATACCATGAAAGTTCTGGAAGGAGGGTGAGTTGATATACTCTAACTACCATGCTGATTATCTGAGAAAACATTGGAAATGATAGCAGCTCACAAACCATATCATAGCATTAATTTCTTTTAAAGTTCTCAATTGATTTGCATTTTAAAATCAATGTTGTGGTACGACTTAAAGACAGGAAAGAAGCTGACTATCTAAGAAAATATTTCTCCAAGTACCTTTAAGAGATCAGCTTCATGTTCCACAAGAATGTCAAAATCACTTAAATAAAACAACAGAACAAAGCTCTCTTCTAAAAGGAAAGGTTTTGTTCATGTTGGCATCTTCATTGTAAGTACACATTAACTAGAAATAATGGCTTCAGCTGAGAGAAATTAAAACAGCCTTGTTTCCAAAACAGGATAAATGAAGCATGTGCACTTAATCACAGTTGCAGGATACTCTCTTTGCTTTTAATAGTAATTCAGCAATGGTAGGAATCTCTGCCCCAGTCAGCAGCTCTGCCTCCAGCCTGGCCATGGCTCTTTCACCCATTGGACTGGCTGGTGGATTCATGCACCAGAGCCCACATTCTAAATCCCATACATGGCAGCTTCTCTATTGCAGAATAGTTACTTAGTTTTACTACCTTTGCTAAATTATACACGTTCCAGTAGGCACCCCTTTCCAGGACTGGAGGATGTTTCCCTCATTGCAGATGTGCCCTGCTGGCTCAGCACTTCTTGCTGCTGGTTCCATTTTGTTGTACACCAACAGCTTTTATAAATCAATAATGCTCATTCTCTTAATTGGAGAATTAAGTTCTGTGATGGAACACAGAAGTTGAAACACAAAAGTTTTGTGTTTACTGATGTAGCATTTAAACTTTATGATATGGCCTTGTGCTGGTGTTGGTTAAACCTGGATCTGGGATCCTGGATCCAATAAAGCACATGTTTTTCTTTGGTTAATTTGGTGCATTAATATTTTTTGAGGGCTACCATAATGGTAATGGAGGATTTCACAATTTTTTTCACTAGGAACATGAACACTGCATTTTCTATCAGTAGAATAAATTTAGCTCTTATGTTCAGTGTGGGTGTGAGGTGTATACCCAGGTCTGTCCAGTGGCATGGAGAAGCCATAGGAAAAACTGGGCCTGGAGCAATGTGCCATTTTCTAAATCCACCTAAATTCAACCAAGAGTGTCTTTCTATTGACCTCAGTGGTTTTAGAAGAGTCTTTCATTTCAGCTCAAAGACAAGATTCTAACTAAAAGTAAGCAGAATGTACTAATGATTAAAATTAAAGAGGTGGAAGAGGGGAGGGAGTTAAGGTAAGGTGTGGCAGGTCAGCAACCAAACTCTCCCCTAGATACTCACTTGCTTCCCTGCTGCTTTAGCAGAATGGAAAAGAAAGAACAAGATCAAGAAAGATCATGGGTTGAGACAGACAAGTATGTTGTTTATCAGTAACCCTTGCAGCAAAACAGACTTGAATTGGAGAAATAAATTTATTGCCAATTTAATATGTATTTGATCATTGATTTGTATATTGGGGAACAAAAACTAAGCCAAAACCAGCCAAAACAATTAAAACACCTTTCCTTCCCTCTTCCCGATCTGAGTTTCACTCTGGATTCTTCCCCTGCCCTTATTGCTGGACCTCACTCTCTTCAGTGAGAAGTGGTACAAGGGATATGAGGGGGTTGCAATGAGTATTCAGCGGCTTCTCTTGTGCTCCTTCCTCCTCACTCTGCTCTCCGTGGGTCCTTTGGGCTGCAGTCTCTCTGGGAATACCTGCTTAGCCATGGGGTACCTCTTCTTCAGGCCTCCATGTTTTCTGCCCTTTCTGACATGTTTTCTGAGAGGTGCCTCCAGTCCGGCTGGTGGCCTTGGTTATGTGCCATGGTGGGTCTGTTACAGAGCCACCTGGAACTGACTGTGTCTGGCAAGGAGCAGCCCATTGAACCCTTCTCCCAGAGGCTGCCCTCACTATCAACACCTTGACACCTGTGTCCAGTTTGGAAGGTTATAGGCCGGTTAAAATAAATTGCAGGGGGAAAAAAAGGAAATTAGATTGCCAGTTTATACAGACTATAATTCTATGGATATGGGCTCATCCCCCACAGTGCGGGCAGCAGGAGAAGGGGAAATTCTGCCCCTCTGCTCCACTCAGATGAGACCCCACCTGCAGAGCTGCCTCCAACCCTGGGGTTCCAGCCCAGGAAGGACATGGAGCTGTTGGAGCAAATTCAGAGGAGGCACCAAGTTGATCAGAGGGGTGGAGCACCTCTGCTGTGAGGAAAGAGTGAGAAAACTGGGATTGTTCAGCCTGGTAAAGAAAAGCTTTGGAGCAACCTAGTTGTGGCCTTCCAGTACTTGAAGGAGCTGACAAGAAAGATGGAGAGAGACTTTACAGGGGCCTGGAGTCACAGGACAAGTGGGAATGGTCTTCAAACTGACAGAGAGTAGGTTTAGATTGGATATTAGCAAGAAGATCTCTGTGAGGGGTGGTGAGGCCTGGCACAGGTTGCGTGGAGAAGCTGTGTCTGCCCCATCCCTGAAAGTGTTCTAAGCCAGGTTGGACAGGGCTTGGAGCAACATGGTCTCATGGAAGGTGTCTCTGCCCCTGGGAGGGAGTGTAATGGGATGAGTTTTAAGGTCCCTTCCAACCCAAATCATTCTGTGATTCTATAAATAGTTACTATAGTTCTATAGCTAGTAAACCAAAGTTTACCTGAAACCAAACTCACCAAGCAAATCTTATGTAGTCCTTGATTTGACCACAAACTTGTTTAGAAGTATCATGATGTAATAGACTTAGTCGTGTAGTCCAGTCAGCCCAATGTCATTACTCCTTTTCACTAATGATCAGAAAATAATGTAAAATCCCTCCCGGGGAAACCTGAATGTAGCAAAAAAGACAGGTGTCATGGTTACAGAAGAAAGCGTGCCAATGTGGGTGTGGCCAAACTATGTATTCCACACCCATCTACATTATTCCTGATGAACTGTTAATGGTGGGTTAACAGCTGTCCAGTGCACACCATACCCCTCAGACTACGAGCTGGGTGTTTTATACAAGGAAAAAGAGGCAACCCTGAGAGGCAGGGTAATGTTTCTTTTTCTTCACACCTATGATTCAGCGCTGATAACTCCCTCTGGGGAAGCAGCAGCACAGTCCCACTCATCTTGAAGGGGTCGTTTCTGCTAATGGGACATAATGAATTGAATAGGCACCAGCCAAATAGGCAGCTGTAACAAACATCAAGGACTCCAAAAATTTCCTATGACTCACAGGATTACATCGTTCCATTGTGAAATTCCCTGCCCTGGGAGAGGTACTGAACATTCCTGCCTGTATATAATCTGGGCACTCTGGGACTTGGGACACCATCATCACCACTGGACATCCAGAGGAGGACCTGAACTTCCACAGGAACACCAGAACTTTCCACAGGACCACCACTTTCGACCAGAGTCCAACCATCACTCCAGTGGGACTGCAACCACTGCTTAATTGGACTATGACCACCATTCTGACCAAGAGGGTGTCAGGTTGTACTGTGACTTTGTTGGTTTAAGCCAGTGTTTTCTGTATTATTTCATTTATTGTAATCTTTCTCTTAAATTGTAACTCTGACCTAAAAATCTCTCTCAAGGTATTTGCTTGGGGTTCATTTCTCCTACTGGTTTACTTTCAAACCAGCACAATGGGACCAGCAGTATGCAACCTGGAGGGCAGCTGGATTCCTCCAGGCTGCTGTGCAGCAATGGCTCACCTCAATGACTTGTGCCGTCATCCAAGTGCAAACACTAGGTTGAATGTGTCAGACTGAGGGACAAGGATAATCCTTACTACCCAGTGGCACAAACACTGGAAAGGATTTACAGGAGCAATGGAAAAGCATGAACTCCAGCATTCAGTGTGATATAGAGAGGGAAAACAGAGGCTTCTTTATGGCCCTAGTGAGGGAAAGCAGTGAGTAGGAGCAGGGTGATGATCCTGTCTCTCCATGCTGGGGAGCAGCATTTGAATTCCATATCTAGTTTCAGCTCCACATCTTGGAACTAGGGTAGAACACTGGTGATGGCACAGGCCTGCAAAGATTATTTTTGCGGCAGAAATCACATGTTTTTCTTGGGATTGTAGGCATGCCCATACTGAGCAAGGTACAGTAGTATGGAGAATCCTGGGTTGGTGTTAGACAAGGAAGTTTGCATACTTGAAAGCATCTGGCAGCTTCAGTGCCTTGTTAGGGGTGGTTCTGCTCCTTGTGCTGTTCTCAGCAGAGCTGGTCATTCTGGGGCTGTATGAAAATGCTGCTCTGCTCTTGGGCCTGGGCTGGTGTTTCTCCCTCCATGTATCAGTATGAAGTCCCTAGGAGACTAGCTGGCCATAGCTGCTGTTTCCTTCAGGAGTTCGTCTTCATAGATCTGTCAAGTTACTATGAAGATGCACAAGTGCATTGACAAAAAGATAATATTGGTTAGCCAGCCTGGAGACCCTTTAGCTCTTGGCACCTCCATTTCCTTCTCTGTAAAATATTGGAACCAAGGAGAGAAAAATTATTTCAGTCTGAAAAGCATCACAGAGCAGCCTTGTCTGGCACTGCTCAGCTCTGGTTAAAGAACACTCTGTTTGGGTGGGCATCTAACAGAACCAAGCCTTTGTCTTGCTTTGTTCTCTAGTTTTATGGTGTATAGTGGAACTTCTGTGCTTAAGCTTTCCATCTGAGACAGGAAAGGAAGACTAATGTTCATGTAAATCTGGAGAGGTGAATAAACATCACTGCTTCCTGTTAGCTACTGGGCAAATAGTGGCTGATAATTCACTGAACTCAATGACCTCTTCCTTTTTGCTGGAGTTTGAAATATTTGGAGGTTCCAGATACCAGGCCTGTTATTACCCCTATAGTATCTATTGGTGCGTTCAGCAGAAAATCTTGAACCATGCACAAATCTTCCATTCTCTGTGTTTATAAATGTGTGGCTAATTGCTTATTATCATATTGAAAAGCTGCACATGACAGAGCAGATGCCAGAAATTCAAGCAGCCAGGTGGAGCTTGGGTACCTACTTCAGCCTGCTCAGTGTGGTGGCTGTGAAAACAGAGGCACTGAGGAACACTGGGAAGTATGAGCCAGAGGCAGCCTTCTTAAAAATCAGGCTGTTCAGCAGAAAATGTTAAATATGCTATTAAAGACCATAGATTTTCCTGCTTTAATCCTTTGGCAGTGAAGGAATACATCATATGAAATAAATATAATGAGGGATCTTCCACAGAGGAAGCACACTGATCATCTCCTAACAAATGCTGGGGTAACCATTAGAGTCCTGTTGTCTGCTGTGCATCTTATAATTTTTGTCATTCAAATATGTGTCTTTGCCTACAGAGAATGAGTGTGCATCTGAGATAGCTCTTTTGAGAACTTTTCCAAAGCTGCTTATAAGATCCTGGTCCCTTTTCTGCCCCATCTCTTGCCAATTAATCCATTTGGTCAAAGAAATCCAAGAGCAATTTACCAAACACCACCTTCCCCCTGCATATGAGCAGCTCCTTTCTGCCCTTACACTCTACTTCAGTTTTGCCAGCAAAAGAAAGCCTGTGCTTTAAAGTGCCCTGGATCAAGGAACTGATCCAAGCTAAAAATCACTTGGCAAAAACCTGAAGAGTTCTCCAGAAGAGCAGCTCCTTGGTTTCTTTCAGTATATGGATGTATCTACATCTACTTGAGAAGGACTGAGGCAACTTAAACCAGTGTCACTGACAGAAAAACCCCACAGAGCCACAGCCTTATTAAGATACAGTTTGGCTGTCCTTATTTTTATCATTATGGGTCTTTTTCTTCTCTGCAACACCACAGTACCTCTGTGGTGACTTCATAGTTTTGTAACAGGGCCTGTAAGCTGTTCCATCACAATGTCCCAAGTCCAGGTACCTTTTCATGGGAAGCACCTACAAGGTTAAGGCCGTGGAGGCTCTGATATCTGCCAGGATCTTGAAATACTCTGATTTTTACTGTACTGAAAATACCTGGCTGACTGCTATCTGGTGCTGGGGATCTATTGCCTGCAAATTACCCAACTTGTTCTTACTAATTTATTTTATACCAGCGCAGCCTGATCTTCCAGGTCTACTCTCCCTTCTAGGGCAATAATCTTACTGAACCAAATCTTAGAAGGCAGAGACTGGCACATCTCTTCTGAAACAGGTGAATTTAGATGAGAGGGTGGAGCATCAGATGATGGAGAGTAAGAGTAGGAGCAGCAGGAATCACCCTTGTAAGCTCCACCATACCTTGTGATAAGACTGATGTAAAGAAACAGTCCAAGTGATATGCAATTTTCTTACCTCCTGTCATTTCTATCTCCATTTTGGGCCCCTTCCCTACTATTATAGTAAACATTTTAATAGCGCATATATGTAGCTGTAAGTGCTTTAACAGCAGAGATTACACAGATCCAGCAGTTGCTCCTGACTTCAGGAGGAAGCTTGGCTTGGCTGAGTTACCTGGGTCATCTCTATCAGTCACTTCAGCTAGTAAGAATTGGGCAAACTTTATGGAACTGAGAAATGTGTAGTAAAGTTTTAGATTGCAGAGTTTTGGATGTTTCTGTCTATTTGCAAAAAGAAATAGTTCCTTTTAATATTTTAAAATGTGAAATTTGGTCTTTAAAGACAAGAAGGGTTGAATAAACACCATGTAGAGCAGGCATGGGCATTAACAATATTGCAATCCTTTCCCTTTTATCTTTAAACTCACCTGTCTGCATGATTGTCCTATTGCAGTATTTTTTCCTAAATCGTATATTACTTATCTACTTTTGAATATACGTTTATATCGCTGCCAACAGTAACATCAGTGAGGTTCTGGTACAGAAGAGATGTTAATTTTTCCTCCCTTTGCTTATGGATCCAAGAGGATCATAACTGACAGCTGCAGTTTGGCTGAGCCAAATGCAAATCAGAAGAGATATCAGAGTAAAGGAGATGGTGCTGATGAAGGCAAAAGGGGATGGCGACACAGGCCAGTGTTTTGCCTTCTGGAAAGGGCTGCAAGGCTGCAGCAGAACTGGCTGTGGTAGGAAGTGTGTTGTCACCTCTGGAGAAAGGAGTGACAGGAGAAGCTGCTCTGGGAAGATCAGGTGGTTGTCTTTGACTTTCCCACAGTGTTTTTCACAACAGTTACCTGATACTTTTTTTTTTCCCAGATGACTAAATTATTTCACTGAAATCTGATAATTGTAGCCACACGTCTGCGATTAGTCTAGTCTAACTTACAGGTTGTTCATTGTAAGGGAGGTACAGCTGGTTAGAGAAGGGGTATTGAATGCCGATGGAATATGCCCTGGTTTAAGACCCTGGTTGTTACTATATTAGCTGTCTGGCTGACAGGAGAGTGTAAAAGTATTTCTGGGCTGAGTAAAGGGGTTTTTTGAAGTAAGCACTTGGGAAGCTTTCAGTTCCATGCAGGCCCCTAAAGGAAGACACATAAGGGTTCTCTGAAGCTTCAGAGTGACGTTTTCTAGAGAGAGGGTGGTTAAACGGGTTTTTCTTTTCTTTTTCCCCTGTCTTAAGACTGAAATCATTAGGTGAAAAATAAAGGTGGAAAAAAGCATCCTGCAGCAGGAGGAGGTGAGGTTTGCCAGACAAAGCCATCTAGTGGTTACTGCTCAGTGCTCTCGCTGCTCACGGACCCGGAGCTCTTGGTCACCAAGGGGTTTGGTGCCTACTGTGGGACCTGGTCGGCTCGCTGGGCTGTGTCTGCTCCCTCCTGAGCAGAGAGGGAAAGGGCTGGTTGCTATTGAGTCAGAAAAGTAAAGGGAATGGTCCCCTTGAACAGAACGAAAATCAGGTTGCCCGTGGCAAAATTGCTTGTGTTGTTGAACAGCAGAGGCCAGCAAAGGTGGTGGCTGGTCCGTAAAAGCACTGCCAGAAAGAGTGACTCGAGTAAAAGCCTGAGTGAATGAAGTGTGTGAGCCCAACCCAGGCGGTGAGAGCATGGTGACCCTGGCTGTGCCTGGGCTGCACAAAGGACAGCCAAGAAACAGCTCCCAACTGCTGCTGGCATGCTGCACTTAGGAGGAGATGTGAACATTTTTTAAGCAAAATGCTCTGTGGATTAGTGCTGAATTTATTAAATTGTTTTATCCTCCAAAAAAAAACCAACCACATTTTAAAATCCAAAAGGTTTTGTTTTGACACATTCTAAATGTTTTGACACTTACATATAATTTTAAAAGCTGAAAATCATAGCGTTTGGACAGCAGCTTTCTCTTGATCACCATATGCAGTTTCTCTACTTCCCCATAAAAAACCAATTGATCAACAAAAAATGTTTCATATTAACCAAAAATACTCTCTTCCCCGTATTTCCTAGTTTGGTAAATGAGCAAAAATCATTCTTTCCATTGTGAGGCCTTAGTTTAATGCCCATTTTCCCCTTAAAGATGATACCTTTTAACTTAATGTGCTGTGCTCAGAGAGCTGGCATGATAAACTTTTCAGAAGGTATTACAGACTCCACACTGAAGGTACATATTTATTAGGAAAACAGCTACCTTGTCAGCATAATGTGACAGTGCAGGAAGTTTATATTGTGAGGAAGCACAAAGACCATTTAGAGGGCTGAGGAAGGGAATGTGTGTGCTGAGTATTTTAGCGTGGGTAGAGAGGAACAGTCAGTGTTGGTGAAGAAATGTGGCGAAGTAGACAAGCCCAGTGGAGATTTCTCCTCCTGTTGTACCCTTGCTGGGGAGAGGAGACAAAGAATCAAACAATTCTTTACTTCAACAGCTGAGCCTAATTTCACAGCTTGTAAAATATCTTCATGGTGCATGTACTGTGTGTTCAGCCACAAGTACAATTCTGTTATTGAAATGCAACTCCAAAGCGTCTGGCAATTACAGGGCTGCATTGCTCACGTTTTCTGAAACTCTGAAACTCTTAAGAGCACTTCTGATATTGGGTTTTTTTTTTTCCTTAAGAGCCTGTTTCTAATTTTAAAAAGATTCCAAGGAATGCTGAGTTTATCAAAAGCTGGTGGGGTTTTTGGGCTCTCAGTCACCAAAGTGCTTGCTGTAAGTTTGTTCCTTGCCAATATCCAAACTCCGGCACAGGAAAAGTGAGCCCAAAGTCAGTAATGAGGAGGTAGAGAAAACAAATGTGCATTTGATCACTTTTTTACTATCCTTTTCTTTTATCTTGCCCTTGGTAAACCATTTTTGGTTCTTCTGTGGACCCAGTTAATGAGTCTTTGTACATTTGGAGTTTGCAATGTTGCACCTTCAATGGCTGTAGAACAAGTTGAGTTCTTCAGGTGTGAAGCTGAAGGGAGTAAGGGAGCAAGTGGTGTGTGTGCCTCAGAAGCAAGCAATCAAGTCCAGCTTCTCTTAAGAAAAGCAAAAACTGGGCAGGTTTTTTTCTTCCACTTTCCATCACTTTTTGTTTGCCTATTTCTTTTGAACAGCAGAAGCAGAAGACAGGATATTGGGTAAGAAAAGATCATTTTCTCTGTTAGCTGGAATAGAAGACTGGGTGACACTTCTCTTTGCCAACACCACATGAAGCAAGTAGCACTAACAGACTCAGCAGGCCACATTTCCCCATTTTCAGTGTAACTGCTCATTTTAAGTTGTTGCTTTAATAAGCAGATGGATTTTTCATCATGCTTAAAAGGAGTTAAAGCATGAAGGCACTTAAAGACATCAGATGTCAAGTCTTTAACTAATGAGATTATAAAGTAGAGACCTTTTAAAGACAGCTTGGTCTAAGTGATCCAGCAGCCGTAAACACCTTATTATGGGTCAACAGTTTATTTTGTGAACAATAGTGCCTTTTGAAGAATTTGCACAATCAAAATGTAGATTTGTGCAAAGTGCTTAATTTTATTGAAGTGTTGTAATATAAATGCATGAGCTTCCCTGAGCCAGCTGTGTGTGCCTATGTCTGTATTTTCTAGAATGCAGGCTCTTTTGCATCTTTAATAAATGACAAATTCTGTAGATTTCCTTGTTCCAAAACAGCATTTTAATCATTTTTGTGATTCAATGAATGCCATCTTTTCAGGACTATTTTTGCAGGGCAAGAGGAGAGGGGGAAAACGTCACCACAATTTTAAAAAGCTCATGCTTTAGTATTTAATAATGCAGTAATGTTTCTTTAAAAGCAACTCAAATTCACCTATGGGCCAAGGGCCATTTCTGTTATGTTAGACTGCAAAAAGCAGAGTTTTTGCAGGTAAAGATTTGAGCATTTGAAAACATAAGATTTTATAGAAAACACTGCATCTTTATTGCCTTCAGTGCTGATGAAAGTCTGGTTGCCTTATGGGAAACATAAGGAGTTGCTGAGGAGATGTGACTATTCTCCTAAATATTCTATGGTCAAATTTCACCTATAAATTCTCCGTTGACTCTTAAAGGATCTTCCTCTGTTGTGTCTAGGGCCTGATCCAAAGGTATTCAAATAAAATGGAATTCTTGCATTGATTTCCAAAACCTTCAAATCGTATCCTAAGTGCTTTACTCTGTAACATATCTGGTTTTGGCTGATTTCTTACTGAAATCAATGGGGACTTTCCCAGGCTAATGAGAACTTTCCCTTGTACCTCACAAGAGTTTTCCAGATACCTTTGGAAGCTCTGCTTTTGTTGTCCGTGCTTTTGAGCCGAGTCCCACCTCCAGTGCCAGGCACCAGACCCAGTTTATGCTGATTTTGGGCTTTGGGCATGAGGTGCAGAAGGGGCAGACAGTGCAGGTGCGGTACCCATCCCTTGGCACTTGGACTCCTGAGCAGCTCCCACAGTGATCCCACACTGTGCTGACACCATATCCCAGCCAGCTGGATTGCGTGGGCACATGGGCTGGTGCTGCTGCGGCTTCCTCACTCTTGAAGGGCACAAGCTGTCAGAAGCTGATGGGAGCAAGAGGCACATTCAGATCTGCTGTTGCCCACAAGGATGTTCTGGGGGACTTGCAATAGGCAATCACTATAATCTGACTCCTGAGCTATTTCCGGAATTAGCCCCTTTTTCAGCTTTACAGCTGATGAGGTCAGGAAGAATGGTAACTCTTGGGCTATGAGAAGATCCTGCTGGCAGAGTTTTCATGACATTAAGTCAGGGTGACATCCTGGTGAGTCCAATGGCAGGAGACACACCTTTCTGAGAGTTCCTGGGCTGCTCAGGGTAGACAGAGTTTGCTGTACCCACACTCGCAGCTTCCTACTGTGACTGTAAGACTTTCAGGAGGCCTGTGGGGGGGATGTTTCTAATCCCAGCAGTGACTGGATTGCTTAATTGCTGTTAGTTTGGCCTTTCCGAAGTGCCTGGGCCAAGGAATATCTTGAATATTCCCACAGAGATGCTGATTCCAAGCCTTCTCTGAAGTCTACACGTGGAACTGACCCCAAGTTAGCCGAGTCCCTAGACAGGTTCTCATCTTGGGTATGATGTGCTTTGCTAGAAATGCAGCTCTCTTGCAGGCAGGCAAAGAGCCAAACCTGACTGAAATGTTCTGTAGGATTTAGATTAAGCCCACAAATCCTGATTCTGCAAAGATTTAAGCTTGTGCATAACTTTACATATGTGAATAGTCTCATTGAGATCAAACGATTTAAGATAATGTACAAATATACAATTAAAATGATGCACCTGCTCAAGTCTTGGCAGTATCAAGGCTGTAATGAACTGGATAAAAACATGGAAGAGAAAAGGTGACTTTCTCAGAGCTGTTAAGGTGTTATTTCAGAAACCTAGCCAATGACAACTGCATTTACGTGTACTATGCAAAGTCTAAATAAATGGGAGTGTTTATTCATCCATGTCATGTATTTGGGTCAATAAGGGATCCCACAGAGCTTCAAGGGTTTGGCTTTTCTATTCTACTCAAAAAAGCACCTGAAAGTATCAGATTTACAGTCCGATCCTAGTGCAATCAATGTGTGTTTTTACTGTAGAGAGACTTCAGCATTCAGATTGCAGGCCTTATTAAAAATAGGCCCAAATTGAAGGAAAAAACAGTGTGACAGGCTGAGTGAAAGGTCTGCAATGCTGCAAGGGTTTCCTTGTGGTGTGAAAAGCCAGTTCTCCTCCCGAATAAGGATAGGGAGAGGTTAAATAAAATCTTTTGGGGAAAAAGCAAGTCTTGTGCTAAGTCAAGGTCTGAGGCAAGGTGTGAGGATGACACGTGCTCGTGCTTGCAATGACTCTGCTGGTCACCTGCCCTGCCATCTCCTTCCTCCCCTCTACCTTCAGCCCTGGCGTTTGGTCACTGGGCTCCTCTCTGGAAACCAGTGCATCCCTGCTCCTCTAACAGGTGACAAAACTGTGGAAGCAGGAAGCAGTGGAAGTAGCACCCTTATTTAGCACACATTTTACCTCACCTTTCCTCCGTGTTTGAGGGGCCCAAGCCTCCCTTGGAACCCGCAGTGTTTCTGGGGATGGCATCCCCTTCAACATGCTCTTCTGCTTCTTGCTTGGGTCTGATCCCTGCATTTGGGTTTTCAGAGCCACAGGTCATCACTGCACAGGTAAAGAAACTGGAGACAGGGAAATCCTCCCTGTGCCAGCAGCCAGCAGAGCGTGTGCACCAGTGGAGCTCTGGCTCGGGCTAAGCCAGAGATGAACTGCAGGTGCTGGAGCAGTTCTGTGTGCAGGGCAGATTTTATTGCTAAGGTGTAATCATCTTCCTTAAGGTTAAGTTTAAGAAGCCCTCCGCTTCATCAAGCACTGCCAAACCAGGATTAATTAGGAAGGCAGCACTGTGCCAGACACAGCCAACATTCACACTCACTGACAGCAGTTTAGGGTGTTTGTTCTGGGTCTCATCAAAGGTAAACTCTTTTTCGAATTTGGAGAACTCTTATTCCTATAGTTCCCAGACCCAGAGGAGCAGGAGGACAAAGCTGACCTTGCACAGCTGGCCCAGCATCACCAGCCAGACTTGAGGCTATCTTCCTTGGCCTCACCAGCCTCAAGCCTTGAGGGAGGAAATGGAGCTCACTGAGCAACAGGTGACACTCCTACTGTGCATTTGCTGGAAGCAGAAGCCACACAAAGGAATAATCCAATGGGGCAATCTGGTCCAAGCCCTAGATTTGGGAAGCCAGATGTTACTCTGCAGTAGGAACTCAACTGAGGAAGTGAAACATCTTCTCCTTTTAGACCAGGGTCCTCGAGAGACTCTGTGCAATTCCTGTCCCAGGAACAACCTGTGCTATTTGAGAAACCTCAGCCAGGAATATGGCTTTTGGTGTCCACATCTGCCATCAAGAAGCAGCAGTTGGGGAAATCAAAGTCAAAGAAAATCTATTGCCTGGGCTGAAGATTCCTGGGGAGCTCCATGGACAAAGAACGCTGTTCCCAGGGGATGTAGCTGAAGGAGTGTGGTTGGATGCTTCGTGTTGGGGGAAGTACATACATACAATATGGTATAGTCCAGGCCAGTACATACAGGGAACAAGTCATAATCCAGAGGGTAGGACCTCATCATCACACCACAGGGGATTAGAGATTTCTGCTCCTGTCTTTGCAGGAAAGGATCACCTGGGAGGTTCTGTTTATAGTGGCATTGTATGACATCATGTGGGACCCAGAACTGGGGGGGAGGGAGCAGATTTCTTGGGATAGTGAAATCTGACAGAAATCAGAAGAACACTCATCTCTTCCATGACATTCTTCATAAATAGATCACAAGTGGGAATATGTCACTCATGCTAAATGTAGAGAAAGAAGGTGAAATGGCTTCTTCCAAGCCAGGCAGTGCAGAGCTCCCTTGGCACTGGGCTGTTGCTGCCCAGTGCTCTGTCCTCTAGGATAGACCAAAGAGATCCAGGGGAGAATAATGTCTCCATTCAACTCCCAGGGACAGGATTTTAAATGATACCTTTCTTTTAAAATAAATCTTTTTGTGAAGAGGGGAAGTTGCCACTGTGGGCAACACAGTTTCTGCTCTGTCCCAATCATTCGTATATATTTGCAATTACTGTTCACCAAAAACACATATATACAAATGCATGGCTTATGAGTGGCCTCACAGCCACAGAATCACTCCTGTAAATATCTCCTTAGGCAAAAGTAATAGTTACAAAAATAGGAAAAAAATATTTTCTTGCATTTGCTATTAATTTGCTGTAGAAAGACACTCAAACTACATAATGCTATTAGACATTTTACAGAAAATAACCTGCCAAGTCTATGTGTTTGTTTTAAATATAAATTCTTCAGGACCAGAAGTATGAGCAGCTGGTAAACTCTTCATTATTTTCCCCTACGTTTCTAACAATGTACTTGAAATGTTTTAGCACCTTAAAAATGCTCTGCTTAAACAGCCTATGTGTTAGCAAATTTAGAACTTTACAGATGTCCTGGTACACAGAAGTAGTGATGGGGGAAAAAGAAAAAGAGAATTTAGAGGTAAAGAGAGGGAGAATAAAAAGCCATTTAAGGGACATGCAAAGAGAAAGTTAACTGGCAGGAGTCCTTACAGTAAAGGGTGTTGCAGATTTACAGGGATCTGAAGAGCAAGTTGTTTTTAATAATGCCAATAAATTTGGGTGTCTGTGAGCTGAGGGAAAGCAGAGGATGAGGGGATGGAAAGATGGGAGGGAGGACTTGGGGAGCAGAGGAGCTCTGCTTTCCCTACCCTCCCTGAGGGCCAAACATACTGCAAGCAGGCCAGGAGCCCCTGTTGTCCCTCCACTAACATCACAATGCCAGAGGGGGACAGGATGGAAAAATACTGGTAGTTTGGGTGCAAGTATGGGGTTTGTGGCCTCAGCTGTCCTTGTTTAGACCATTTGTAGATTGTTGTGGAGGCCACTTCTTTCCAAAGGTCTCCCACTTAAAGGGCAGTCTCGAACTGGGACTGTACGACTTTTTAAATTCAATGGAGCTTTCTTAAGGAAAGACTGATTTCATGGTGGTTTTGAACAACACCTGGCACAAATATGATCTTTTGAATTCCTTCAGCATGCATATTTAATAGAAGTAACTGCAAACAAAACTGAATCTGGATCTTGTTTTTAGGAGACTTTGACTGTGTGCTACACTTTAATAGTGTATTTGAAAACTCTTGTTGTGTTCCCCTATCAGTGAAATTGTGCAGATAAGTTAAGTTTAAACACCAAAAGTGTTTCTCATCTTCCCTCAGTATACCAGTGTTGAGGGTTAGGTTTTCTCAAAGGAATTTCTTCCCATTTGTTATCAAGGAAATGTGGGGAGGGGGAGAAGGGGAGTGGCTTTCTAGGTAAAGTGGTGGCGATTAAGAGACAAAAGGAAATGGCCAAGTACCTTGACATACTACTGAAATGGTTTTGGAGAAGGGAATGGACTTTTGGCAGTCACTTAGCTGGGTATAGGCAGTCTTTGCCCGGCTTGGAGGGGAGATGGTTGTGGTTTTTGGTGCTGGACTTCTCCTGCCCAAGGGCTCAGTGCTGCTGTGGAATTCTTGCTGCCTGTTGGTAAGACTGCTGCTTGCAGGAACTGATGGTTGTTTCAGCACCCGCCGTTGCCTGGAGATCCTCACCATCTGCATGGGTGTTTCAGGGGAAGACTGGGCCCCCACCTCCTCCCTCCCTCCCTCCAGAGGGTCCCAGTTGCTGGTATATATATGTATAGGCTAGTAAAGAACTGTTATTCTTTTCTGTATTTTTGTCTGGAAGCCCCATCATTTCGGTGTTATTGTAATTTGGAGGGAGAGTGTCATCTTTCCATTCCAGGAAGGTTCCCACCTTCCTTGGCAGACATCTGTCTTTTATACCAGGACAACTAGAAAAAATTAGAGGTTATTAGCAACCTGCACCCTTGGTCACACCTCCAAGTCCTTTCCCAGCCAGTACTGGTTCCAAAAGTTTCCCCCTACCTCTGTTTACTCCCAGGAATTTTTTGAAGTTTTTTTTCTCCTGACAGTCTTGGCTTTTCTGGTTTTATCTACTACTTTCCAGTGTGCCTGAGGAAAAAATCCTTTCCCCTCACATCTGGAGGGAGTTGGAAGCAGTAGAGAAGAGCAAAGGTGAGGGTGGTGAATGATGCTTCCCTTCAAGATCTCACTAGTGATCCCTGGAAACAGGGAGGCTGGAGTTCAGCCTGGCTGTGGTGCTCCTCCTTCACTCATGAAGTGTCTGCCGACTTTGAGTCCTCCCAGGATTTCCTTGTGGAATTGAGGAGTCTTTCCCTTCATTGCAATTCACACTCGGCTGAGAAAAGTTTGAATTTTGATACCGACATTTTATGACCAAAAGTTGTCTTGAGGATTCTCATGCAACTTCACTGCCTGTTTTTCAGGAGCATGGTGAGGTGAAGAGGTTATTCTATGTTTATAAAATCAAGGAATAGGTTAATTGCCAGTTGCCTGTAATCTAACTGTGTGACAGCAGCATGAGGGCCATCTGGAAGGACAGAGTATCCCCAAGAATGTGTCATTCCCAAGCTCCATAAGCTTGGAAGGTGGCAATGTGGCAGTGCTGTCACCACTGCATAAACTTCCTTGGAGCAGGAGAACATCAGATGTGAAATCAGGCTGAGTACAGTTTCCCGCACAAGATGAAGAAGGAGAATGCAGAGAGGCAAGAAAAACTAGGATTGCACCAAAGGGGAATTGCTGTGGCTATTCCTGGGACTGTGACACTACCAAAATAATGGAGATGGGTTGTTTTCCCTTACTGGCAGTTCTGTATTTAATTTGCAAAGCTCCCAGTGAGAGCCTTGTGCACTGGCACCTTTAATAGACAGACAGAGAACAGGGATTTGCTGTTCCTTTAATGAGATAGAAAATATATGAGTCTCTCTCATTGGACTGGCTGCGGTTACCCCTCTGCTCCAATTGGCTCCTGCCCTGCAATATTTAAACTGTTTTGCAAGCAACAACAACAAAAAAGCTACCTCAGCTCTTTGTACCATTCAGCTGAAGTAGGAAAACCTCCAAAAATTACATGAAAGAGAAGAAGGTGGGGGAAAAAATTATCCCGAAATGCAAAGAAAATGGGCTGTGGAAGTGCTGAGAGGGAGAACGTTTTCATTAAGCAGTAAGGGCTCTGAGTCACTCGTCTCCTTTGAGTCCAGTGTTTCTCCTGTTGGCAGGGATGGAAGTGTTGGCAGCGGATCAGGCCCCTCTCTGCACTCCTGCTGATGCTCTCCAAACTCTCTGCACTCTGGAGGTTGCATTGTATTTGCAATACTCCCCAACTTTCTCTTTCAGTGCTGTGAGGAGTGCTGCACATCCCTCTGACATGGTGCAAGACTGATGCCCATTTTTCCCACAGGGATGTCACCTAGAGGAACAGAGACTCTGCTGTTCCTGGTAAGTGCTTTAGGAATGCCCATTCCAGACCTCTGTACACCTGGAAGGGACTTGTCTTCTCCAGGCTGTGGGAAATGTTCTTCTCTCCCCACTGTGGCCTCCTTATGCTTGTGTTTTGCAGCACTGGAGGAGGAGCAGCCTATAAGACACATGGTCTAGATAATAGATATTTGCAATTTTCCTTATCACCCTTCAAACTTTTCCTTTCTTCCAGCCACTTCCATCCCAGCAAAAGACAAGTATGGATGTTATGGAGCAACTAAGTATGTAAACACTAAGGAGGGAAGCTATGTGAATTTGTTTAGGCAATTTTCCTGTGGGCAGTTGGTATTTAGCACTTAAATAACTGTGTAAGCGATTCAGGAGCAACAACTGGTGTGGTCACAGTTGATGCTTTTAAATCTTCCTTGGCTTTTCTCTGCTGAAAGCCCTACAAAAACACCTTTAAGTAAGTAGAAAAGGAAACAGCAAAAACTGTTTATATTTCTATATAATTTTTGTTTTGTTACAGAACTGGAAACCAACATCATTTTACCTAAAACATAATTTCTGATGAATGCATCTGACAGACTGCGTATCCAAAATTCTATCCTAAAAGTACCCATTCTTAAGGCAAAGTTGTGCTTCAAGGCCTTTTTTAGCAGGATGACAAAATCTTCCCATGTGTTCTCCAATACTATCACAAATGGCCCTTTTAAGTTTGACTGACAGCTCTGACCCCTGTTCCTTTGGTTATAAATTAGGTAAAGTGTTTGCATAGAGAAATAGTGTTTTATAGAAGGTCTCTCAAGCAGTAGAACTAGTAAAATTTTAAAACACAGAGTTTACTCATGGAAAAGTGAGGTTTTGGCTGAAAAAGTAGGAAAATCTGGATCTTTAGCTACTTAGGTTACTACCTTGTGCTTCATTTTAAAAATGTTATTAAGCACAGAACAGGAAAACAGGATATTTTAGGTTGAGATAAAGATTTAGTGTGACATTTAAAATATACCTTTCAGTTCTGTGTAATTTGGGTTTTTCTTTCTGGAAACGCAATTTAATGAATAGAAAGTGTCCACTTGTGGGAACACAAAGCAAGTTTTTACCAGATTTTTTTTATCTATCATGGTAAAAAGAAGCGTATATATAAAATCAGTTTGATATGGTCAAGTGGCCCTCAACATTTGAATTCAAATGTCTTAGAAATTTACCTGCCCTCAGCTAAAAGGTGATAATTGACCAAGTGTATTTTCCTGTTTTAAATTCAAAGTAAACTTATCCTAGTTCTGGTAACATCCTAAAATATTTGCAGATAGTTATTTGTGATTACATTTCCACATTTAGGTAAGCTGTAAGTCTGGGAATGTGGATTTGCACTAGTGAGATAACTCCCAAACTTAGACAAAAGGCAAAAGTTCACTTAAGAAAAAAAGAACATACTTTCTGCTAGCATATATTAACATTTAAAGTATGACAAATAACAAGTCAAAGCTGATTCCCTGTTACAATTTGCAGTTCTCAGAGAAAAGAGCTGAGGTTTTTGAAATAAGCTGAGTCAAGGACACAGAGAAGCACTTCTTGCTTTCGTATTCAGGCCATGGAGTGAGGCTCAGGAATGACGCTTTAGAACACAAGGAAAGCAGTTAAGGTTGTAACACTACAAAAGCAGTGAAAAGACTTTATCCAGATGAAAACAGTACCTTTATATCAGTGCTAAAAAATAAGTTTAAAAGATGAAGTATTCAGCGCAAACAAAAATTAGGCAATTTCTTCCATGGAGAAACAGTTTTATTAGCTTGTAACCTAAAAAATAATTATAAAAAATGAGCAGTACAAATGTCAGCACTGTCTGTAGCTCACTAGGTTACCTGAAACAATGGAACAGATTCTGATCCAATTCCTGTTGGATATAAACCTACAATAAGTTCCATAATGCCATCACACTTCTTTTTACTGCTCTGGAGAACAACCAGCAAGCAGAAAGTTCTTTTGCTTTCTTTCCAACACTGTCCAGGGAAATTGCACATCCTTGTTTAAACCCTTTTGGTTACTTCATGAAGCCAACACGAGGGTTTGTAGGAAATGAATAAATGGTCATAGCTCCCACCACAGAAGCACAGAGATATAGGACTTCTCATCCCATCCTCTCTTGCATGCCTCTTGCCAAGTCTGACTTGGGATCAATCACACTAGGAAATTCTGCCAGACTAGTGCTCCTCTGAGATTAATATATTTGAACAAAATATAAGGCAGTGCAATTTTTTTCTCTCTGCAGCAAATCAATGAGTCTGTTTTTAAAAGTGATCTGCAGGTCGGATGTCTTTCACAGAGGGCATTTGTTCCAGGGCGTTATTTCTTAGCAGAGAAGAAAACAAAATTAAGATGATCAATAACAAGCATTTACTATTTGCCTTTGTATCTGTTTTACTTACCATCTCTAGAAAGAGGCCTTGTTTGCGGGAATTAATATTAAAAGGCATAGAGATTAAAAATTCCTGGAATATTCTACTATATTGCACTAGATTTAGAGTTACTTTTCTTCAGTATTCAAGATACTGCTCGTTTACTATCCGGCTTATTTTTATTTCAAGTCAATGTGCTGCAATTTATCTTGGAGAGAATAATGGTGAAAATGGAAACTTTCTATCCCTAGCTTCACTTTTGCCCTAATTCTGTGGTCCATGGTCTCCGCTGTCTCTGTGCTGTTGGACCATGTCATTGTCCCACAGGAGACAGACATCTCCTCTTTTAAGTGGTACTAGCTGTCAGCTGGTCCACATGAGTATACATGATCTCATTCTCCTTTTATTTGAGGGGTAAATAGACTTTTGAGATGAAGATGACACAAAGTTGCAATTCCACTCTGGTCTTCAGATGTGTATTTTCCATGCCATTTGCCTTCTCTCACTGATTTTCAGCAATTTTTGTTAGGAGATTTAACTGTACATATGATTAAATGGGTAAGATTTTGGAGTCTTCCTCTGATCATTTATTTCTCCTTCACTAGTCACAGGGAAAGCAGAGTTTAAACAGCAGATTGACATCTGCCACACAGTCACATGGGGCCTGTCTATATTTAGATTGATGTCTATAGCAGCTACACTCATCAGGACCATCCTTAGTCAGAAGGATTGTAATTACAGCACCAGAGTCTTGCTTTCCTCCTGGATTAAATCTAGAGTCACCTCACATAACTCGCCTGATGGAATCATTGCTTCGACTGCTCAAGCAGGGCTTCCAGTCAAGTTCAAGCCAGGTTGGAAGAGTTCCTGGTTTGTGAAGATGGAGAAGATGGCTTCTGTCCATGTAAAGCTAGAGTGTTGTCACATGGCAATGGAATATAAAGTTGATACAGCATCTTTGTTCAGAATGATTGAGAAAACAGGGTTTTGGCACATGAGTGTTTCCTGAAATTTTGAAAAGAAATGGCTAAGTGCAGAAGACATTAAGACTTTAAAAAACTTTTCTTTGATAGACTTATGTCTTAACCTAGCTTGCTTAGAACTCAGGGAAGAAAGCTAAACTTACATAAAAAGAAACATCTGAAAATGTGTCCCAAACTAAGACAACTTTGGTAGCAAAATTCTCAGTGTTCAAAAAGCCTGCAGGCTAAAATGGCCAGCAAGAGCTTCTGGCATCTGAAACTGAAACACATTTAAGATTGGCCTAAACATGGCAACTTTGGGTTCAAAGGCATAATCTGGAAAGTTGGCTACTTTCCAGTAAGTAAAAAAGTGTTTTGATGTTAAAGACACATAGAAAAAAAATTAAAGTGTTTTGATTTGCTAATTTGTGCTGGTTTGAAAGTAAACCAGCAGGAGAAATGAACCCCTCACAATTACCTTAGAGGCATTACAGATGAGAGTTACAATTTTATAGAAAGATTACAATAAATGCAATGACACACAGAAAAACTGGTTTAAACCCACAAAGTCAGAGCACAGCCTGGCACCCTGTTGGTCAGTGGTGGTCACAGCCCTATCTGCCACCACAGCCCTGACCAAACTCCCACTGTTGATGCAGCTACTCTTTGGCTTGAGGGAACACAAGCAACGTGGTTGTGCTGGCAGAGCAGTGTGAAAAGATGCTCTGCAGTGTTCACAAGGCCGTCAGCCATTGCTCTGATCACACTTGGGTTGTATTGACTGCCTTTTTTGGGTCAGAGCCTGAAATGCCCTTCACATGCTCCTGGAAGGGACCAGTGCTCTCACAGAAAGAGGAAGATGTTTTGCCAGCTGAGAAACACCTGACTTTCTGTGACACCGGACAAATGTGGAGTGAAAATGGCAGGTATATCTAATAGATTTTGAAAAGGCTTGCGCTTTCACCTGGCTGTACTGCAGTGCTCCACGGCCAGTCCTGGGCCCCTCTTTGTCTGGAGCAGGTGCCTTCTGTCCCTGCCAGTCTAACCACAGCAGACAGTGTTGTCTCAAACCGACATACAGGAAAGCTTTTGTAATTCTCCTGCCTGTTCCAGTGATGCAGAAACCAAAGTAAAATGTCCTTGGTAGGAGATTATGATATTCCAAGGAGAGGATTTGAGGATTTCTCACTTGTTGGGGGTCAGCGATGCAGCATTCTCTGAGTAATCAACTGACAGGAAATGCTCACTCACTAATTTCTGCAGAGAAAATGAATAAGCGAAAGGGTTTGTATATTCCTAGTTTGGGGTGTTTTTTCTATTTTTATTTTATGTTAATAAGATGGCCTGTGCCAGGGAAAATAAACTCTTTTTCTCCATTCCTAATCTCTCAATGTGATATAAATACCAGCCCACAATTTAGCATTGTTGATTAATATGTACTTTCCATTACCTTCCTTTTGGAGAGCTCATTTTCTTGAGGAATGTAGCTCTTCATTCAAACATTTCATTTTGTAGCAGGAGAAAGCGACAGAGGCACGGAAGTACTTTAACTAGATTGTGTAACAATGGCTGTGGTAATAATTGTCTGGGAGAATTATACGGAGGTAACAAAAGGACTCACAAAACGAATACATTACAAAGACTCTTTTATGACTGAAAAATACTGATGTCCTTAAAAGAGAGAGAGAGAAGTAGGAGTTGGATGATTTTGTAAGAAAAGATTACACTGAAGTTTGTCTTGGCACAGGGAAGATGTTTTGTTAGGACTGCTGGAAAAAAGCTTGCGCTCAGTTCCGTTGTCTCCTCACAGCACATTTTCCTTGTCCTGCCCTAGTAGCAGTGAGAGGCCAGGCTGGTCAGCCTGACCTGGGCTCCGACAATTCTGCTGCCACCGACTGCTCACGAAGTGGAGCAGCTCTGTGAGTGCCTTGGCTGCCATGCCAGTCTGATTTATCTCTGCACAGACAGCTCATGCCCAGTTAATTTCAGCAGTCGAGGCTCACTGCCAGCATGTCACCCTTTAGGAGCCAGCTGTGCAAGCAGGGTAGTCCAGGATGGGGTCAATAAGTGGGAGATTAAGAGGAAGGCAGAGAGGCAGAGAGGGTAACTAGTTATTCTGGGCACCTGTTACCATGACAGATATCTATTTCTAGATCTATCATATACACACTTATTTCCAGAGCATGCAGGGGGCTGGTTTACTAGGTGAAAAATGGGGGTTTGCCCCTTTAAAAAATATGACTCTTTTTTGACCCACTTGACAAGTGGATTCAAGCTTGTTAGTTTTCTCCTAAGTCTAAGTTATAATCATGAGAAGTCTGTGTTTCATATCACTTATTTCAGCTAAAAGGTTGCACTTGCTGTCACCATTTGGAACACTGTAGATGTTTGTACTGAACACTGTGTTCAGAAATTTTTATTTTTGTCATGAAATTACGGCTGTATCTTGAAGGTGGTACAGGATTAGAATAAGGTATAATGAGATACTGTAGGTTGCTCATACACATTACACTCAGCAGCACCTTGGCATGTGGAAATGTGGAACTTTACACATCTGGATAACAGGAACCAGCAAAAAAGAGATCGAAATTCTTTTAATGTTAACGAGGGAAATGTCATTATCAATGAAATGGGTAATTTCTTTCTGTAGTTAGTGACTCCCCAGATGACCACCTTTCCATGGCTAGTGTTCATGTTATGCACTTCAAAGGCATGGGAATGTGGGAGGGGAAAAAATTCTGCTTTTAAAAGCAATTTATTTTTCTGAGGGGGTAGTGGTCGGCTGGATCAGTTTCTGACTTGGCCAGACACATAACTGAGTGCCACTGCTGCAGAGAAGGTGGTCGTGGGGAACAGGGGTGTGAAGGGAAGCAGGAGAAAAGCAGAGCATGGAAGTTCCAGCGTCATATCTGTGGTGGAGGGGGATCTCTTACGTGAAGCATGGCCATTCCTCATTTATGCAGGCCCAGTACAGAGTGGAATTTTCAGCCTTTTATGCACAATGCTGGGTTAACGAACTGTTGTGGTTTGACACTGGCCAAATGCCAGGCACCCATGAAAGCTGCTCACTCACCTTTCCCTGCTACAGCTGGACAGAGGAGAGAAAAATTTAATGAAGGGTTCATGAGTTGAGATAAGGACCGGGAGAAAACACTCCAAGGGCAAAACAAGCTCAACTTAAGAGATATTAAGTGAATTTATTACTAAGAAAATCAGAGGAAGATAATGAGAAGTAAAATAAGCCCTTAAAAACACCTTTTCTTCCTGCAGCCCCTCCCTCCTTCCCACCAACAGTGCAGGGAGACAGGGCATGGGGGTTTTGGTCAGTTCATCACCCAAGGTTTTCTTCCACTGTGCAGGGAGAGAAGTTGTTACCCTGTGAGACCATGGGGTCCCTTCCCACAGGAGACAGTTCTCTGTGAACTTCTCCAGTGTGGTTCCAATCTCACAAGCAGCAATCCTCCCAGAACTGCTGCAACATGAATGCCTCCCATGGGCAAACGGTCCTCCCAAAACTGCTGCGGTGTGGGTCGCTCTTCCACGGGGTGCAATCCTCCAAGGACAGGCTGCTCCAGCCTGGAAGCAGAGGCCCCTTCTCTTCACCGGGTCTCCCAGTGGATCACAGCCTCCTCCAGGCATTCACCTGCTCCAGCATGGGCACCTCCCCCACGGGCTGCGGGTGGATCTCTGCATTCCCCGTGGATCCCCATGGGCTGCAGGGGCACAGCTGCTTCACCATGGTCTTCACCACGGCCTGCAGAGGAATCTCGGCTCTGATGCCTGGAGCACCTCCTGCCCCTCCTTCTCCACTGACCTTGCTGTCTCCATGTTGTTTTCCTCACACGTTCTCACCTCCTCCTCTTCTGTATCTGGAATTAAAACTGCCCCACTATCTTTGTTTTGATTTTCTCTTTAAATATGTTATTACAGAGGCATTACCATGATCTCTAATTGGCCCAGCCTTGGCCAGCAGCATGTCCATCTTCAGCGCCATCAGAGATTGGCTCTGCTTGGACATGGTGGAAGCTTCCAGCAGCTCCTCACAGGAGCCACCTCTGTGGCCCCTCGGCTACCAAAAACCAGGCTGTGCAAAACCAACACACAAAGGTTAAAGAACAGCCAGCAAGCAGAGCAGTCTGCTGAAAGTTAACAAGAAGCTCTGAGTAGAAAGGCTGTTCAGGATGTCTCAGGCAGCATTAAGGATCCTTTAGACTTCAATTTGGAAGTGTCCTGTTCAGGCAGACATCCATAATCTCTCTCTGATGAAACTGTGGATGGTAGAAATACTGAAGTCCATTTCCCTATGTATTTTGTGGCCCATCCTCTCCCACAATCCCACTCCAATGGCTCTCAATTCTGTTTCCCTGCTGCAACATGGATTTCATCCTACTGGGACATGATTTCAGAGCTGTGTGTTCAGTGCCTCCCCTCACTGCGGTCTGTGGTTGGAGCCGTGTGGTCACGGCCACATCCCTGTACTCACAGACGGGCCCTGGCTTTGGTGTGTGACTGACTGAAACTGAGTCACTGAAGTTGGCTGGGAAAGAGAAGAAAGACTAGGGATCATACATATAATCATAGAATTATTTAGGTTGGAAAAGACCTCTAAAATTACAGTCTAACCTGTGACCAGCTTGTCAACCAGACCAGAGTACTCAGTGCCACATCCAGTTGTTCCTTGGATGCCTCCAGGGACTGGAACTCCACCACCTCCCCTTCCGAAGCCTGACAAACCTTTCCATGAAGAAATTCCTCCTGATGTCCAACATGAACCTTCCCTGGCAAAACTGATGCCATTTCTTTTTGCCCTGGGAGCAGAGCCTGAGCCCCACCTGGCTGCACCCTCATATCAGGGAGCTGTAGAGAGAGAAAAGGTTCCGCTTGAGCCTCCTTTCTCCAGGCTGAGCCACCCCAGCTCCCTCAGCCGCTCCTCATATGCCTTACTCTCTAGATTCTTTTCCAGCTTTGTTGCCCTGTAGGCAGGTTAACAACAAAATGTCTAAGAATGCATTTCAAACGCCAGCAGTGGTTTTTATAGTGTGTGTGAAATTGAGCAGTCCTAATCCTAATTTCACTTTGACTACAAGATTTGCGATTCCTGTAAAAACCAGGCAGTCCCGGAACGGGGGCAGGTGGTGGTTCCAAACACCCAGGGCAGCCTGCTGGGTGCTCTTGGGAGCTCTGAGTGGGGCTCTGGGGCACAAAGTCGGTGGGAGTCCTCACGGCTCCTTCCGAGCAGGAGAGCCCAGAGTCTAGCGGTGGTGTGGGCTGTGGGTGGCCTGGCAGTGACCGAGGGGCTAAGTTGTAGGGGATGCTTGTTCAGCCCCTATTCAGGGAGCACAGGGCACAGCCGCTTTTTCAGGGCTGCCTGTTCAGCTCGACAGATGCTCCTTCCTTAACCCTTCCCTTTTCTCCCTGCCCTCCAAACAGATTCTTTCCCCAGTCAAAGCCGGTTTTCCCCAGCTAGCCATTAAATCAGCCGGATGTGGCTCCCTTCCCCCACCTGATACGGTGACGAGGAGTGCGTCCTGATCAGTCCTTTCACGTAGTCTCTGCCGGTTGCTGCTTCGGCTACTAAAATTTAAAAAAACAAACAATCAAAAACAAACAAACAAACAAAAAAAACAACAACAAAAAAAAGGAAAAAAAAAAGTAAATGCCCTAGAAACCCAGCAGTGGCTGGGCTGTCCTGCATTCCTTGACGTTCATGGCTGCAGCAGAGCCCAAGCCGAGCCACGGCCGGGCAGAGGGTGCTGGCCCCAGCGGAGATGTGGAGATGGAGGGATGAGTGGTGTATGAGATTCTTGCAGACCTGGGAGGAGGTGGATCTTTCTTTTTTCCGCTCTCTTTGAGCCGCATGAGTCCTGAGCGAGCCCAGGGCTGAGCTGCCGGTGTGTAAAGGGGTCTGAACTTGGCCGCAATTTGCCGGCCTCGGGTGTAGGACGAAGCCCTGCCCTGCTCCCCCGTTCCGAGGCAAGGAGAGAAGCTGGAGCATCCCTTTCCTTCCTCCGGCCGCTTCCCTGGCATCCCCCTCTGGCTGGACACGCTGGCTGTTCTTCTTCCTCCTCCTCTTCCTCCTACTCTCACCCCGCTAAAATACGCACGCCCAGCGGCTTTAATGTGATAAAAGAGGAGGCCTTGAGGAAAGTCAAAGGCACGTGGGGAAGGAATCAGGTTGGACATGTAAAGAGAAAAAGAGCTCAAGAGTTTCACCAGTGAGCCATGAAATGAGAAGTAATAGTTGATGTACTGGAAGGAAGGAGAGAGAGTCGTCATCGGGAGCTACGGATCCAAGGTTAACGGTAGGGGGGGAAGGGCAGCTGGAACTTAAAGTAATTACCCAGGCAAAGGGGAGAGTGAAAGGAGATTCAGGCTATTGCCTTGTGCTGCAATAGCTTGGAAAGAATCACCAGGAAAACCAGCAAATATTAGCAAAAGCCTTTGTGTGGTCGAGAGCCACTGCCCCCTCCTTTTAGAAGCACGAGGCTGAGTACTTGATTTACTCTACAAAAAAAAAAGAACAGAAAAACCCAGAGGACTTCCAAGAATTTGCATTTTCTATCCCCACAGTTGCTTGCCTGGGAGGCTGAAAGGAAGAAACTATTTCACTTCCCCCCCCCCGCCCCCGCCCCCAGTTACAATATAAATACAGAAGTAAAAAGCTAAGGAGTGGCAGTAGTGGTGTAGGGGATAATTGTGCATCAAGGTGTAGGTTAAAAATGCCAACAGGAGATAGAACACCCCTTAATTTTTCATTTAGACATATTAAAATGAATGTGTTAGATGTTGAGAAGAACGTTGTATTGTCCTGGTGAGATGTGATGTTGAACAATATCAAATCCAAGGAATGATTTTTCCTGCTCCCGTTTCACAATCTCATATACAAACACAAAGCAGGGCAGAAGTTTTCCAGTTTGGCAACCCAAGGTTGAGGAGCCACAATTTCCCTTGCCCAAGTCCTGATGCACAGAGAGGGGTGACATGTCCGCTCCCTGTCCCAGTTCATTCCCCAGCACGTGCGGACAAGGCTTTTCCACGAACTTGGCCAATGCCCAAGAACAGTGAAGCCAAGGGGATTTTCGGGAGTGAGCTCTCTCTCTCCTTCCCCCCTCAGCCGCATCCCTTGCCACGATGCCCTTGGAAGTTGCCCTGCACAGGTACCCCAAGGAGAGCCTTGCTGCTGTGGCCCCTTCCTGCAGCTCCTTCGCTCCTTTGTTCCATGGCAGTTGCAGCTTGACTACATCTCCCAGCAGGCTGCACTGGGGAAGGGGGGGAGAAAAGCTTTCCCATCCTTTTTTCTCCCCCATTACATTCTTCCTCAGTGAGACGAAAAAACCATACTCACTTTGCTGACACATCATGTTCTTTGAGAAGACAAGACATGCAAGGCTGCAAGAAGTCAGTTAAATCCTGAAGTAGGAAGAATGTAGCCCTGAGCTTTGAAATCTTAATAAATACATAGAGGAGAGATCTTTTCTTTTGTGTGCAGGACCGATGGCTGCCAGTCTCTCTGGATACACAACTTACGCAACTGTTTCTTCATCACAAACTAAAGCACACGCATGTCTTGCATAATGTTGTTTGCCACCACACAAATATTTCTTTTCTGGTCCCTGTAGAGCCTGCAGATTGCTTTGCTGATCTCCTGCATCAGATGGCTTTATCCTTCTGGTACTGCATATATGCAGATCTGAGGTCTATGTAAATATGTATCAACAAAATGCATATTTTGTAACAGATTTATTTTTATTCCCTATGTTTTTATGCTACGGATAAAGAAGTTTGTTTAATTGATATCACTGGTGTAAAAGTGGTTAGTGCTAACAGTGGAAGCTCAAACCTTATCAGGGCTTTTGGAATTAGAATTGCTGGTTTTAAGGGGTCTCCCTATAATCACTGTTCTCTTAGATATTCTTTTGATTTCAGAAAAGCAATGCTTGTTTAAATTAAGAGGTATTGGTCTCAGGTTTCTAAAGAATCCCGGCAACAGAGTTTCTCTTTAAGAAGAGCTTGGAAATGATGATTATAATGAACTCTGGCAGTGATGTGCCAAGTCTCTGCTCCTCAGAGAGGTGGTTCCACTCACACACAGAGTGCTGCCCTGTGTGCATGTGTTCAGAAACCACATTGGAATGACTAAAGCAAGCTGTGGAGCAGACCTTGCACTCAAACATGTGGGTTTGGGCATATATGTGAGTGTCTAGGTATTTCTGTATGCATGTAGACATAAATAGCTTTATAAAAACTGCATATCCACTGTGTAACCTTTGTCTGTGTGATATCATGTCAAAATACACTATTGCCTGTGTGATAAGAGACAAGTATAATGTCAATATATAGGATTGAATTTTATTTTAAATTGTAAATTGTTTTAACTTCTCTGGCTGATTTGGCAGAGTGAATTATTATTGTTACACTGCAGATTTCATCACAATATCTGTCCTTGGTGTCCTAGGATATTTTGCCATGATTATTTTATTTTAAAGATCTTTGCATATTTATATTAAAAAAATATTCACTTGTGCTGTTGGTAGTATAACCATTCTGGAGAGAGTAGTTTTAAATCTGTAAGTTTTACATTAATTGTTTTCTGTTCCCGTCTGAATTGTAACAAAGATAACAGTCCAAGATACTCCACTCCATTATACCATCACTTTCATCTCTGATGTCTGGGCTTCAACCTTTCTGAGAATTGCTAAAATCTGTTAACAATCAGTGTTGTGTTCACTGAAATTAAAAATCATATCAAGGTGGTAGTTTTGTATCAACTAAGTAGGGCTTAGATGATTGTTATATTTTTATTACACATTGTGTAACAGAGTTTTGAGCCAGATTTGTGACTTCAAGCCCCAGCCATAAGAAAGAGGAGGTAAGGAGGCACTAAGACTCAGATGGGCTTCTTGGAATCACATTTTCTTCCCAGATCCATTTTGCTCCTAAGAACAAGTGCCCATTTACTCCCAACATCATTTTGCTACCTCTTTCCTTTTCCAAACACCTCCTGATACCTTCCACTGAATGGTGGAGGGCTGGTGGTAGATTGTATCAATCCTCACCTTTCCACTGGTTTCAGTGAAGAAATTTCTGGTCTTCCTGTTTCCTTTTTGAATTCCAAGCTCTGGTGTGTTTTGTGTGTGTGCCTTGAGTTTGCTCAGATTTCTGTGGCTGAGCTGTCATATCAGTCACAGTTTGGTCATCTGAACAAAGCTCTGTCAGGACGTTTGCTGGGATCATGGCTGTTTATACTCCATTTTTTAATCCATCTGGATGCTGGCATTAAATACACCCTTACTCTTGGACAGGCTCAAGGGCTTCTTCAGCTCTGGGATAGGAACTATGAATTAGAGCCAGATAAAGGATATTTTTCAACATTTGCTAGATGTTGAAGATCCTCCTGCCCACGGCAAAGGGATTGGGCTAGATGACCTTGAAAGATCCCTTCCAACCCAAACCAAATAGGTCCCTTCCAAACCAAATTCTATGATTCTATAGACACATATTTAGTTGCCTTCAGATTATGTATAAGCAGGAAGGAGGACACATTTTCTAAACCATTTGTTGATCTGAATGGATTCAAATTTATAGCACTTTGATTTCCCAAAGCTGAGTGCAGAACCAAGTAGAAGCTGAGTTTCTCCACTGCAAGCTCCTACACTGCAAGAATTAGTGAACTTGGTTTAAACAGTTTCTTTTGTGGCCTCCTGTAACACCTTTGCCACACATGATTTTTCTGCAGTTCTTCTATATATCTGCAGCCTGTCAAGACAACCATTCTGTATTTGTGCTCACTGACTTCCTCCCAAGCTCAGTGAAAATATGATATTTCTTGGCTGTTGAAGGCTGGGCTCAAATACAATTTTTTCCTTAAAACATGTGTCTAGTGAAAACATTGCTCTTCTTACGCTGTCCTTACTGAATTTCTCTCTAGTTCTGCAAGCATTTTATTAATATATCTTGTCATTATATAGAATCATCACAGAATTCCGGAATGGTTTGTGTTGGAAGGTCTGGCGGTTCTCAGGTCTGGAGATGGACAGGACACTGAATAAGTGGGTACAAACTTCTTTATTCTCAGCACCAGCATATATATGCATGTCTCTTGTTTACATACCATTCTGTCTTACAAACACTCCTTATAACATTAACTTTCACAGTTCCCATTAGCTATCTACCCCCTGCACACATTATTGCTACACAGTCAGCCTTAACCAGAAGAGTCTCCCTAACGTATCCTACAAACAAACCTCTATTAATAGCAGTTGGGAAAGTTTCTTAAAATTATACCTGTCCAGCAGATAGCTATACAACGGTATGTGAAAGTTGGTAAAGCAGCCAGCTTTGTCATTTATCTTTAGCTAAGCAGTCCATGGTACCAGGAACAAACCGCAAACAACCAAAGCAATGCATACATGTAAGTATATGTGTAACCTCAAATAATATGGATAATGCCTGTTATAAAAAGTCAGTGAATTCATGCTACGACATTAACAACATATTCAGAATCATTAATACAGCAACAGTAACTGTCCAAAGAAGTCGAGATAATATTTTTCCACACATCCATGCATATATGACATGAAANCCATGCATATATTAAAGCGAAAAAGGCAAGAAAGAAAGCACTAAACAGCTTCTAATTAATAACAGCCATAATTTGGAATTGTTACTCATTCCTCTGTGCTACTTATGGAAGATAAAACAGCAAAGATTGTTATGAATAATTATATTGATTGACCAAAATAGTTATACCCATAGAATCTTCGATGAAATTAAGGATCTAACAAACCGCATCTTCACATAGTGTTACACAACTTCTTATCTTCTGCTCTTAAACAGTTGCTTACAAATTCTTTATCATCATTTCAGTCGGTTCCATCTTATCTCTATAACAAAAGAACTGTATCTTGTAATTCAAATGAGCAGATTTCAACATGGCTTAAACCTAATGTCACTCAAACTTAAGGTCACTCATGTCTATAACAAAATAAGTATATCTTGTAATTTAAGCGAGCATATTTCAACAGACTTTAAACTTAACTTCACTATTGATCTTAACAGAACTTAACCCTAACAGAACTTGAATTTAACAGAGCCTAAACTTAACAGAACTCACATGTAACAGAACTTCAAAGTAACAGAACTTAAAACTAACCTCACTTGAATTTAACAACACTTAACAGAGCTTAAGATCAACATCACTTAAATTTAACAAAACTGAAGTCAGAGTTGAGAGTGTTCCTTTAAAAGTTTCAGATACAACAGAATTCAACTCATTTTGACCCCATCGTCACAAGAAAGCTACCAGAAATTCGTCAAGCAACAGTTAAACATCAATGAGCAATATGCAGGCAAACAACTGACTCGTAACTGAAATAGCAGCAACATGGATTTACTGGAGAGATTGTAAAGGTGTGGCAAACATATTGTGATTTTATGTAATTTAGTTTTAAGAACAGCTCATGGTAACTGCAAACATTATTGAAAATACCCAGTTATAGTCAGCACTTTTCTGGTATAAGTTTGCCAGGGTTTTTTTAAGTGCAGCTTTACTCAGAAAATGACAACAGTGTATATCTTGGCAAATTGCACTTCAAATCTGCTCAGGTCGCACATGGTGAGACAGCTTCTCAAGATCGCCTGTACAACAGATTTGAACTTGGACCATTAAAGGTAATGGGATATAAATATTTAAGAGTAAAACATCAAGGACCTAGTTATATAATACTGCCATGAGTTTTGCACGTGTAACTCAGTTAGGTCAGTGGGTGTGTAACTGACACTTGTATATAAACAGCTACAAAGTCATGATTTCGGATGAGTTTAAAGGAGTCAGCTACTGTTTACTGCACTTGTGGTCCATCAATGTACTTAAACTGTTTTGATGTCAAGTCCAATTTCAGTTTATACGTGGCAAGGAAGAATAACTACACTGAATCACTGAACAGCTGTACCTATCTGAGACGCTGTCACATGTGTCTTCATGGCGAAAGATTCACAATAAAATTATCTTATTAAAGCTGTGTGGTAAAAAGCAATCAAACTAGTAAAGCAGGCACAATTTTGCCTCCTTTTACAGTGGAGACCTGTGAGCCAATTATATCTAAACTTCGAATAGCTTCTGCAGATAACGCTCAAGGTTTGCCTTCAAGTGAGCAGAGGAATGCCTGATTTATGAGTGGCATGGGCCTCCCCTAGCTAATTGCTCCCTTGCAGGTAAATAATGCAATGTTTTGATACCAGGCTCGAAAGTTAATTGCTACAGGTTGACATTTTGCTCTGTTAAAATTCATCCTAAATATTTCCAAGGAGGGATCTACCGAATATTCTAAGGAGCCATATAATGATAAGTGATGCTCTAAGGGTATCGAGTGCACAAATGTTTTTCCAGGTAAACAAGTTTCTAATTTTCGTGGTAACAGCTAACGTCATTATAACTGAGCAAAGAATCAGTATTAATTCAGTCCAATCAGACTATTAAATCAAAATTCCTGAAAGGGCAGTATACATCCCACATGGCAAGTTTTACCAATCATGCAATACAGCAGCATTTCTGTTGAAGCGTCACACCACATTCACACGGCTAGCCTTGAATCTCTCCGAGAAACAATCCTGTCAAAATCCACAGCTCACTGAAAATACAAGGTTAGTTTTAACAGAGTAAGTCACAAATACCGCGACGATAGCCCGTCTGCATTCTGGGGCTTGAGCAGGCAGCGTCACCTGTTAACTGGACGAGCAACTCTCCTGTACCAGTCTCCGCAATTCTCTGATAACAGAGCAGCCTAAGATCTCCGTGTTTCCAAGCGTCCTCTCTTCATTCTGACAGCGATGTGCCGCAGCACCAGCGTTCCGCGTAGGCTGTGAATCTGCCATGTGCCGTGATTTACGGCTCCAGGGTCGGACGGGTAGGCCGGGCCGGGGCAGCTATCATCGATAAAGGCCGACTGCCTCTAAGTAAACGGGGACGCGGAGGCCGGAGCGACTGCGGGAGGAGTGGGGGGATGGAGGGGCGGGCACTGCATCTGAGGGTGCGTGCTGGTCAGGGGCATTCCCACCGCCTCGTGTCACGGGGAAGGCTCCGAGCTCTCCGTTCATCCCCGGAGCCGTACAGACCCCTGGGACAGCGGCACCGTAATCACTCAGCAGCTTCCACATCCCCCTCCGCAGCTGCCTGAGCCTTTATCTGTTTCCCGAACCCCACCGGGTCATGTGCCGACACCGTGACTGTTGCAGGCTGCACGGTTAAAACTTCATCCGGGTACTCTTTCATGGGACGGCACTGCTGACCCCCTGTAACTGTTTCTCTCAAGTCTAACGAGGGTGCAGGCGGAGCTGCCGGCATGGGCTTGTCATCGCCGCACCCCTCAAACGGCAGGGGAGGATAAAAGGGACTCTCCGAGACACTTGCTGAGCCGGATGGATTCACCGGACTGGGCCGGTCAGGGGCGGCGCACAGGGTGGAGGTGCCGGGGGCGCAGGACAAGGGCTAGGCGTTTCTCCCTGCGTCAGACTGCCGCCTGCCGCTCCCTCTTCAGCCGAATGGACCACCGTAGTTTTTTCCGAGTTGGGCACCTCAGTTTTGCCTTTGCCAGAGCCCGGCGCTGCAAAATCTGGCGGCGCGGCGTCTGCTTGTTTCAGATCTCTCTCTGCCTTCAAGAATTTTAACGTGTCCAGCATTATCCGCCACGTAGTCATCAAACCCGTTGCCGTGCTATCCCCTCTGGATGCGGTGTCAAACAGCATAGTACCAACGCGTTCCCATGACCTTATACTAAATGCGTTTTCCGTTGTAGCCTCTGCATCCTGGCTCCTACACCAGAGTAGCAGGGCCCTTAAAGTCTGTTTGTCATGCTTCATTCCTTGTCTCGCTAGCATCAGTGTCCACATATTAAGGATAGATTTATCCTCTGATGATGCCTGCGCCCCTCATTGTTCCCCACGGCTCACCTTTTATCTATTTGGTCCGGACCTACACAGCTCTACTCACTGTCAATGCTCAATGGGGCGCCGTCTCTGCTGCTCTCCTCGCAGTCAAACAACCTTCACCGCTCTCCTGGCCGCTAACTATTCTCCCCATCACGTCGGGGTCACCAGATGTGGCGATTCTCAGGTCTGGAGATGGACAGGACACTGAATAAGTGGGTACAAACTTCTTTATTCCCAGTACCAGCATATATATACATGTCTCTTGTTTACATACCATCGTGTCTTGCAAACACTCCTTATAACATTAGCTTTCACAGTTCCCATTAGCTGTCTTCCCCCTGCACACATTATTGCTCCACAGTCAGCCAGCTCCCTCCTCTGCGGTCCTCACATCCTCCTTTCCCACGGATCTGGTCTCACANTGGTCAAGGTCAAAGCTACTTCCCCATGTGAGGCTGTCAGGCCAGCTGTTGGTCCTCACAGGAAGGGACCTTAAAAGTTCTTCTCATCCTATCTCCTGACATGGGCAGGGACACCTTCTACTCGACCAGGTTGTTCCAAGCCCTATCCAGCCTGGCCTTGGATGCTTCCAGGGATGGGGCAGCCACAGCTTCTCTGGGCAACCTGTGCCAGGGCCTCATTGGCCTCACAGGGAATATGTAAACTAACCCTACTCTCTCTCAGTATTAAGACATTTTTCCTTGTCCTGTCACTCCAGGCCCTTGTACATAGTGTCTCTCTATCTTTCTTATTGACTGCAGAATCCTGTTTCAAAACAGATGGTATTTCTTACTGTAAAACAGATGCCCAGACTTGAAGAGAGATCTCTTGTTGCTATTCTTCTGATGGATTCCTGTTAGTGTTTTAGGTATAACATTTGAACCAATAACTGAGGATGTTTTACATCAGGTAGATACAAAAATATTGTTAATGGCAAATACGTTTCATAATTTCCTATGGCATTTGAGCATATGAGTGCGCAATGCTTTCAGCAAAGTCAGTTATGTGTTTCAGAGCCTAACATAAAAAAGTAAAGAAAAACAGATTAACCCAAACCATTGTATCACTGACATCATAATACATTGACAAAAATTTAAATGTGACAGTTTGGACACAAATACAGGAGGAAAAAACCCAAAAAGGGCATCTCTCTCTCTGTCTCTCTTGCCTGCCAGGCAAGCAGGCCCCGGCAGCCCCTCCCCCGATGGGTTTGGGAAAATAATCTCTCGAATGAAAGTGAAAAAAACCTATTTATTTAACAAACAGGATCCCCCACAGACACGGGGCAGAAAAGGATGTTGAAACCCCCTCCCCAATCCCCTAAAAGAGACTGGTGGATTTTAGAGGTCTTTCTGTAGGTAAAACCTGCAGTCCTACAGCCTGAGGCCGGGCTGGGCCAGGCAGGGTCCGACGATCCCCCTTGGAGAGTCCTGCCGAGCCGGTCAGGAGATGGTAGCTGGTCTTGGATGAAGAAGCAAGCCAAAAACGGTCCAAAAAGTAAGAGAAGCCGTTGAGGCAGATCACAGTCCCTTCTCAGCTGAAAGCCGAAGAAGCTAGGGAGAAAAACTCCCTTTCTAAGTCCTAACTGGCAAAACTGTCAGCAATGAGAGAGGAAGTATGTAAATGTTCTAACTGCAAGGTCAAGCTAGCTGCTTTGAAGAGTTCCCTTGGCTTCTCTTTCCCCCTTTTCAATTTAAAGGCACACTAGAGATCAAGCAGGCGATGGGGAATACAGTATTGTCATAGAATCACCCCAAGACAAAGAAATAGAAGGAAAAGACCCATGGGCTCACTTCCATTCCTGTCAAATCAAGGAAAGGAAAACTTGGATCCCAGTAAAACTTGTTATCTTGTTTAACTTGGTTGCTGCAAAGTGATCCTAAAGGGACTCATCACTGAGGGAAAGTGAGGACAGAAAGTTGATGGAGCAGCCCTTTTAAGAAGATCACATTTATTTTTGTGATTTTTTTTTACAGTATATATTTGCACCTGGGAATTTGGAGGAAAACCTTTAGGAAGAGAAGCTAGGCAGTACAGGAGACACCTTTCCAAGTCATGTTATTTAGGTCCACGTTATTTTTAGTTATTTTTCGCCTTTAACTTTTGTAGTCATGTATTTCCCCAGCAATGCAAATCAGCCAAGTATGAGATGAAGAAGCGTGGGGACCAGAGGACACAGAGGTTCCGACAGCAACCCAGAATTGCTGAGCCAGGACACTCAAACATCATGAGTCAGCCTGTTCCTGGCTTGTCATGAGACTGAATAAAAAAATCATGAGCTGTTCTCAAAGCAAATTTGGGCTTCCTTTTGTTCGCCCTTGGATTCTGGTTTTCTCCTATGCCTGGGATAAGCTTGCAAGTTTTTACCCATAGATAAAAGGACTAGAAGGGGATTTAAGTCTCAAGCAAAGGGCATTTGAAAAGCAAGTCAAATGCTAGTCTTGGAAGAATGGAACAATGTGTAAAAAAGGTTTCTGCAAAGACATTAAGAGAGTAAAACAAGCATCACAGAACACAGTAAGATGAATTGCTTGGCGTCCTTACACAACTCACCTAGTATTTAACTGGGGCAAGGACAGAGAGGCTGACGTTTAGCCCAGAAAAAAGACAGGGAAAGCATTTAGGCTGGGAATTTAGTGTGGAAAACAGGAAGTATCAGGACATCAGTGGTCTTTTTGGCTAACTTGCATGAGCTGTAGCTTGGAGATTTGCATCCATTTTTGGGCTGTGTGTCACTCAATCTGCTTGTTCTGACCAAGGAAGTGTGGCCATGGCTGGAGCACAGGATCTCCTGTGGGAGACACCACTTCACCTGAGAAGTTTCTGTGATCACCTGGGGAAGGAGCATGAGCACGGTGTTCATATACCCAGTGTCCATCTCCCTCCTTTATTTTGACAGTCCTGGTAACTTTTGGAAAGCACTCAGAAGCCTTTTGTTTTATCATATTTTGGGAGAGAGCTCACAAGCAAGGTGAGAACATTTTAATGCCTTACTAGAATGTTGGTGGTTCGGAGAGAAAGCCTCACTCAGGCAAGGGTTTGATCTATTTTTCCTGATGGCCTGTTGTGTTTTGTCTTTGCATATCTTTCGTTGCACTTATGCTTAGTGCGGAGAGGACTATTTAAGGAACCTCACTATGTTTATTTAAAGAAGAGAAAAAACTCCTGAGAATGCAGAATGTAATTTTTAATAATCTTTGGAGCTGTTCCCCATGATTACATATTAAGTAAGACACAACTAATAATTGCATTGAACATGGAGACTTTCTATCATAAGTATTTCATTTCATTTCATTTCATTTCATTTCATTTCATTTCATTTCATTTCATTTCATATTTTTAACCTCAGATTGTACAGCTCCTAGCACAGTTGTCATACTGGGGAGCCTATGTGTATGCTGCTGCAATACTAGGAGATAATTAGTGTACTCGCCTCCAGAGAATGAGTGCATGGACTGCATGAACAATATCCTGTTGCTCAACACTTCTCATTTGACTTTCTCAGACCCCCTATTTTGAAGATGATATTCCCACAGCCTCACTCTGCGGTGCTCTGCCATGTTGCTTTCCAGTAATATTAACAGGAATGGTATTGATCTGAATATATTCCCAGAGTGATCCTTGGGGCAAAATTTGTTGAACAAGTGTTATGTACAAATTCACCTCAATGTACAAAAGAAATTCAATTCTCTTTTTCAAAGCAGAGTGATAAAAGGAATCTGGGGACTGGATCAGCCTTGCAAGACAGTGAGGCTAGACAGTGAAGGACAACAGCAGCAACAGCAAAATTGAAAAAGAGGATGGGGATGAAGAGAGAAAAGAAATACAATATCTAGGAGATTTCTGTAATTAAAACCATATTAAATATCTGTGCTCTGCAAATGATACAAATTGATATAGTTTCAAAAAGCCATTACTAGGACTCCACTATGGGAGTTCAATATATTTTCTGCCCTAGGGCTTTGTTCAGCAGAAATGTTAAGCAGGACTTCTGTGTGCAGGAGCCTGCTGAATACAGTGAAATGGGCTGCTTCATCTTTTCATCCCATTCAGCAGAAATTTAACTGTCCTGTGAAAATATGCCTCAGTACTGCTGGGAACTTTTGCATAGAGCCAAAGAGAGGTGAAGGCTTCATTGTAATGTTCCTCTTCCTCCCTGCTGTGTCACTGTCTGTTCATTGCACTACAAAGCCCTGTTGCTTTCTGCCATAGAAATTAATTTAATATTTTCCTTTGGAGCAAAAATGGCCTTGGGTTAAATCCTGCATGAGAGAACAAAACTTCAGGAATAGATGTGCATGAACTTTGTGCAAGAGCAAAATGTGGCATCAGGCAGCTGAGTCTATTGTGGTGAAGCCGAGGTGACAGGTGTCAATTCTTCTTCTACACTTGACCATGAGGAGATGTGACAGAGAACAGAAAGTTTGTGGCCTCTGCCAGAGCCAGGCCTGGTTTTTAGAGTAGTAGGACAAACACAGATTTCCCCCATGAGGATGACGTATTTGGTGAAGACATTAGTGGCACAGGTACCTCTTCCATAACAATGTGGTTGAATTGTGAATCAGGCTGGGGCTGATAGCTGCTTATTCTTTCCTACCTTTCCCTGCTAAAAAGCTTAAATAAAGTATTTTCCAAACTGCTAAAGAGATTCAAATTCATAACTCTTGTTTGAAAGAGGCTTCTAAATCTCCTTGGCAGCTTGGGACACCTTAGGCCTAGCATGAGACATTTTTTCTATTACTGTGACTTCCATCCAGGTTTGTCTATCAATCTGACCATGTTTTCCCAGATGCCACTGAGAGATGAAACTGTTCAGAAAGCATTTTGTAGAAACAGTTGGCTCATTACCTCCTGCCTGAAAAGGAGGTGAAGGCATGCTCTGGAAGGTGATGCTGGGACGGATGGACTGCTCATATCTGAGGAAGGAGTCAGATAAGGAGAAAACTTGCTATGAACCTCAATATCCTGTTAAATTCTTCATTAACATGAAATGACTGGGAATAAGTGATATTCAGATGAGATAGGATTCTTTTCTCAGAGGAGGTGAGCAGTCGAGTTTCAAGGACTCAGTGGGGCTCGAGTGCACACATCCTGGAAGAGTTGAAGCATTGCAAATCCAAGTGAGTGATTCACTGGGAGGATATGGGTTTCTTTTCTGAACCTTTTACACTGACACAATGTTATGTTGTATTACCTACATACCCCTGTGCTTATGCTTCTACCCTAAATTAATAAAAGGAAGAAAAGGAAGAAAAG